>PVIR01000699.1:0-156790 GCA_004026965.1 Petromus typicus | reverse complement strand
CCATGTGATATGGTGTCTCAAATGAATTTAAATTGCAGGTGCTGGAAAAGCTAGCTGGTATGGCTACCAGGACTACAGTAACCTCCTGACTGCCATGGTTTGTATCCAGGAGACTCAGCTCATGTAGTTCTTATGTGACACTCAGTTCTTAGACGTTGCTGGCAGTGTTGCTCCTCTTCTTCATATAGCCTATGGAGGAATGAAGCCAACGGAGCCTTCCCAGGTGAGGTCCTGAACGGATCATGAGTCCAGAGTGCTAGAGTTGAGAACAGCAACTACCCTGGGCCCAGCCTTCATTTGATGGGCACTTCAAGGCACAGAAAGGAAAGGGAACTTCCGGCGGGCTTTGATTCCACAGCAGCATGCCGCTCAGGTGGGCCTGCAGGAAGAGAAGCCCGGAAAGATGAAAGTGGAAAGGTGGGGGAAGTTCACTGAATTGGAAAGCCTGCTCCTTTAAACCAGGAGGAAGAAGCACATTCTGTGCTTCTGAGTCTCTCCACATCCAAGGAGTATTTAAAATGCCAGCAGCTATTAAACTGTCTGCTGTAACGTGCCTCTTTTTATGTCTGCTGTTACATCTGTACAAAAAGAAATCGATGATACATTAACTTTGTTACATACGCTGTGGAAGTGGAATAGAGTCGAGCATGAGCTTCATTAATCCAGAATCGTGGAGGTAAATTCTGGTGGGACCTTGGCAGAGACCCCAAGATCTAATGGTTACAGTTCTGACTCTTCCTAAGCAACCCCAGGTTCTGGAGTGTGTTACAACTTGTGGTAGGGGATGGTTCTACTTACTTTGGAGCACAGTTAGGAGGATTCCATGAACGGCAGATGTAAAGCATGGGTCACAAGTGCCAGCCAACCTGCTGTTTTGTGGTAGGTATTCAGTTCCTTAAGCCACAGGTTCCAGGCTTTTTATCAACAGAGAGAGACCAGCTTAATGGAAGACAAATTTTCCATGAGGGGGGTTATTCAAAGGAGCATACACTCAGATTCCTTACATATGCAGTTCACAGTGGGGTTCACATCCCATGGGAATCTAATGCCCCCCAGTCCACCTGGAGTGGGGCTCAAGCAGTGATGCAAGTGATGAGGAGTGGCTGGAAATACAAGGCTTTTCTCAGCCACCCTCCATCCACCATCTGCTGGGGGGGTCTTGATCTTAACAGAACACAGATGGCTCTGTGCCCCAGGAGCTTGGGACCCTGCCTTAAAATCTACATCACAATGCGCAGTATTCCTTATATTAGCGTTGACAGAAATCTTGGGCTGTATCCCAAGTTGTCCCTTTCAGAGTACAGCCATCATTGAGAACAGTGGCTTCGAACACCCCAGACAGCAGGCAGCTTCACCTGTGAACCTTGGCTTCTTCCAGCTGTTCCAGGAACATCCTACAGCAGTTTTGGACTGGAAATGAAACTGATCTGGCAGATTTGGTTAGAAACTGGTAGTAAATTAATTTAAAAGGGATATGAGCAATCTGCAGGTCACACTCAGCGTGGTATTCCAAAAAGAATAGATCATGCAAGCTGTCAAGCCATTTTACGTCAATAAGCGTCATTTCCCCTGGGAAATGAGTATAAATGTGTATGTGTGTGTATGTGTGTGCGCGTGCCTGTGTGTTTTTTACAAGCTGCTTCTATTCTCTATAAATAAAACTGCTCAGTGTGAGAAAAAAATGAAAAGGAACTAGACAGAGGCAGGATGTTGTGTTTTTATTATTACCCTGTTTTTTTCACCATCATTGAGGCAGCTTTTGTGACCCAGATGTGAAGGAGGTCATTTCTCATTGTTTTAACACCTGTTGTCTTTCAAAAGGAACATAGCTCCCACAAGCCATTGATAAATCCAGTCTCCAACCTATCTAAAAAATAATGGTCTTCTGTATTTTGATACTTCCGAGTAAATAACATGTGTCTGTCCCTTTCTGTTTTGTTCTGCACTTGTCCTTCGCATGCCCTCTCTTGTTATTCTATTTTTACAATGCTTTAATGAAACAATAGCTTTTGGTATCCAGGGTAGAAAGCTAATTACAAATAGCAGCCGTAATATTCATAAAGGTGATACATTTAGTCTTTAATGGGGCTTCTTTAGGAACCTGAATTGGCTCTTAACAGTTTTCTATTCTCTGCTCATTGATTCATTTGCAACATGAAGCTGAAGAGCAGAGAAAACACCTGTAGAATCTATTTCTCATCAAACAACATCACCAGCCTTATCATTATAGAAACTTACGATTTTTGCTGCTAGTAGAAATATAAGGTTGCTTTTGAGAAAATCGAACAGGAGGCTGGGAAGAATTTGCACGTACCTTTCCCCTCCATCTTTAAGGCTTCTGTCATTTTCTCTTCTGCTCACTATTACCACCTATGTGTGTGGCACTGACTTAGATGTGACCCTCCCTATACCAGGGTGAGATGATGGTGCTGTTCAGGGCTCTCAGATTGGTTCCCAGCTTCAAGTTTCAGACTTACGGGGACATTTTAGGGGCTTAGGTAACCTAAAGGTCTGTCTGTCCATGCTATGGAGAGTTTCCACATTGAATCCTTTATGATTAGATGCCCATGAACTGTTTTCAGGGATTTTGAGAGAGAGACAGACAGACAGACACACACACACACACACACACACACACACACAGACAAAGAAAGGAGGAGGAGGAGGAAGAAAGGGAAAGAGGCTGAATAATGACGTAATTGTTCCATCTGACCACGACTTCACTCATAGTAAAATATCCAGCTCTTATTTTCAAGTGAGCCTGGCTTATCTCTTCTATGTGGGTCTAGTTACAGTTTTCGACTTCTCAGTTGAACTTCGTTTTCCGCTTTGTGGTCAGCTACCTCCATGGTAGAAACATCAGAGTAGAAGGGCTTCCATATGGCCAACAGGAAGCAGAAAGAGAAAGCGTGAGCTGGGGACAAGAACACGACCTTCCAGATCATGACCCCAGTAGCCTACCTCCAACAAGGCTCCATGGCCTAATGTACATCTGGCCTTGAACTCATCAGTAGATAAAAACACTGATGATCTAGTGCCCCATGATCCAGGACCCTTCCACACACAAGACGGCTGTGGAGACACTGTAGACCTAACCATAATAGTGGACATTACAAAACAAGTTTCAAAATGTTTATTTTTCCTGTGTTCGTTAAGAGTTTGTGTAAGGTTGGTATTGTGCCTTTTCAAATGTTTGGTAGAAACCATGTGGGCTTGAATTTTTTTCTTTGTGAGGAATGGTTTTCAAATAAGAAAATCCAATTGTGTTATAATTTAGCACTTTCCAGATTTCCCATTTCTTTTTAGTTTTATGAGTTGTATATTTCATCAGATAATTTGACCATTTCCTAGAAGGCATCGAATGAAGTGTTCACCATATGCCACATTGTCTTAGTAACATCTGTAGAATCTGTGGTGACAGCCCCTTTGTCATTACTGGTCACTGTCATTCACACTCATTCTTTTATTAAGCTTCATGGAATTTCAAAGAGGCACTTCCTAGTTTGATTAATTTTTTTTGTCTCCATTGTAGTTATCCATTGCTGCATAATATCATTTTTACCACGCAGTGGCTTAATTCAACACACACTTAGCCTTGATTCTGTGGTCAGGAGTATGTACCATAATGTGGATGGTAAAGAAACAATGCACAATACGGGAGGATTTTGTGTGTTACCAAGTGCCACACTATGCTTTTGATTATATCATGGTCTGTTCAAGCAATGTAACTGTGCTGGAAAGCAGTGTAACTGTTTGTGCTGTGCCATGTTTGTGCCTGAAGTTTCAAGAATGTTCTGTTACTGAAGAATTAGCTAAAGTAATAATCTGCCTACCTTGGAAGCACAAAGGCCTGAGTTCGATCCCTGGTGCAGTACAGTACACACACATACACACACACACACACACACACACACACAGATTGTTCTGTTAATTCCATGAGCATGCTCATCTAGTAGGTGGGCCTACCCAGACAATCTGAATATGTCTATATAAGTGTATTTACATTGCTATTTGGGGCTCAGACTTTGGAGTATGAACTCCTCTGAGACCACATAATGATGGCTTCCATCTCTCTAAGAAGAACCGCTGTATCCCTGCCACTGGACTTCACCACTAGCGACTTCTAGATAGCTCTGAACTTGGCTGTAACACTTGGATGTAACACAGAGCTGGAACATTTGGCTGGAACATTTGGCTGTAATGATGAGCTGTTGCACTTTGCTGTAACACGGGTGCCCAGTTTAGGGCTCTCACAGGTTGCAGCCAGAGTTCAGGTGGTGCTGTGGACTCAGAGGTGCCACATCCTATCTGCCTTGGGTGCCTTGTAGCAACTTTATGTTCCTGTGAAGTGATGACCCAAGCAATTGCTTTCTTTGTAGGTGCCGGTTGCAGGCTTCCTTGTGCTCCTTTCTACCCGGTGCTCTCCAGAGGGCAGCTCAAATAAGTGCAGCTGACTCCATCACAGTGGATGAGAGAGAGGCTGAAAGGCTGAGGATCAGAAGAAGCAGAGACTCTGAGGCCCAGTTTGGGCAGTGTGATGGTGGTGAGCATTTAGAATTTTGAGAGTTGTATTACAGTAAAAGATTCACTATCATCAGTCACCCTTAAAATATTCCCTGTTGCTCTGAACACACTTGTCCACTAACTTTGCTGCCTTCAGAAGCAGTTCTGGAAATGGTCTTTCGTGTCTTCAGTTTTGCTGTTGTGGATTCCTTGATGCCCTACATCAATTCAAAGTGTTGACCTTTTGTGGTCGTTTGACTTTGGGGAGGAGTCAGAGGACTCGTAGTGCCAGATCACAGAATCATGTTTTCATGAGCTGCCTTTCTGTTGGGTAGGGCTGGTAGCAGTGTTCATGGTATTTTTATCACACCTTGTAAAGAAACTCACAAAAGAGGACTTCCAGAACTACTTTGCCAAGTGACAAGAGTAGTGGGAGAAGTAGGTTCTGGGGAGGTTAATGGCAATGTATCTTGTAATATTTTTTAAAAAATCACCATATATTTTGATCACACTTTGAATCTCCTCTAATGCCTGCTTTCCTCTTCTCTTGGACTGCACTGCTCATTCTTGATTAGACTCCAAAAACAGGCAATTCCCAAAGGTGACCTAGTTATACATTGTTTATGATGGGAGGGCTGGCCCAACACCAGCTAATTTATCAGGGCTGGACATAATTGCTATTAATATTATTATTATTACTGTAAGCAGTAGCCTTTATCTCTTAGGCTCCGTATCACGCAGAGATTGCTTCTTTGCCCAGAAGTTTCTCTTTAAATTTCTGCCTCAGAACTATTTTCTTACCATCTGTCTTTTTATGCTTTAGCTACATTTACTCTTACGGCTGCAGCCACTGCTGCTGCAGACATTAATAATCTATGCGGCTCCTCCATCTGTCCCTCTGATGATTCTCCTATGACAGTAACTGATGGAGTTTTAAAGTCATTCTATAAAAGCAATGGGCCACAAGATGTTATGAAGTCAGAATTTAATGATATACACTAAAAACTATGATTCATTGAGTTCTTAAATGTTTTAAGCACTGTCACTGCATATTGAATATTTCACTGGTGTTGCAGGGCTAGAAGTTACCTGAGTGTGTCCATCCCTGGTTTCTGTGTGTGTCACTGGAGTGTCTGAACTCTGACCCCTGGCCACGCACGGCCATGGCTTCTTGGGTCTGGGGCTAGCATCGATATTCTTTGAAGAAGTCCCTAGGGCTAGGTGTGGGGGAATGTTCTATGATCCCACCACTCTGAAAACGGAAGCAGGAGAATGTCTTGGAGTGTAAGTCAGCCTGAACGACATGACAAGACCTACGGATCTCTTAGGATGAGCAAGAGAATGTGACAAGGCCCCACGGCCTGGAGGCAGGACAAGCTCAGGAGCTCGGGTGAGCAGGAGGTCAGTGGGGATGATCTTGATTTCTGCTTCTTTCAAAGCTTCCTCTGAGAGCAGCTGAGCTGGATCCCTGAGCAGTGACCTGGAGGCTCCGTCACTATCAAAGGAGAGGATGGATATAGTGTTGAGGTGAAGGCAGCTGGAAGCAGAGGTGGCAAGATGTGAAGAACAAGCTGAAGAGAAGAACAGGGAAGCAGCAAAGCAACCACACAGGCTATGCTCAGTTTTGACTGTCCATTGCTGGGTGGCTGGTTTCTGGGCAGAACAGCACTCATGGCATCCCGCAGCCTCTGAGGTCCGAGGCTGAGGCACTCTGGCTGGAGCTGAGAGCTGGCTGGCTACTCTCCTCAGGGACCACTGGCAGTCTTGCAGGCTCGTCCTGGGTTGACAGAATCTAATTCCCTGCTGTGCTTTCCTTGATGTCTCCCATGGGTGGGACCGTGTGTCCTTCTCCCCACGAGGCAGCTCGGCCCTCCAAAGCCTGGACCCCCTCTCTAGGCAGCTGCAGAGGGGTCTTCTCCTGGGGATGACTCCCATCCCAGTCCCAGGCCTGCCCACCCTCAAAGGAAAAGGGTGGCACAGGCAGCTTGTCTTGGGGCTCTTAGAATTGTGTCTACCACATGCTATAAAAGCCTGTGGCTTCCAATGGACTCTGGCTACTAAAAAATAATTAGCAGATATTATTTGGGATCAAGGTCTCTCAAAGGTCACTTGCAATCCTGCAGGTCACCTGGCTCCCACATGGGGCTGTGGCCAGGTCAATAAGGTCATGTGTGGGGTGAGCTTTGCAAAAAGGGCTAGAAATAGGATATGTGCATAAGCATGTTCCTGGTGTGTGCGGTGCCGTGCGTAGATGTGGGGATGCAGGCATACGCAGGCACACATGCCTATGTAGCTAACTCTCCTACATCCCATAGTTCCATCTATGTGCCTCTGTCTTCCCCACTCACAGCCACAGTTGGTGCTTTTAGGTGCCAAGCATTGCCCCCTGACCCAGCCTGAGTCTTACAGTTTCTTTTGTACTTCATACAGATTCCTGACCTAGCCTCTCCAGCTGTATAGGTTGCACCTGAATCATTTGTGGTGCATCACTTTGGCACAACCTGGGGAAACATGCACGGTCAATGCAGCATATTACTGGGCTTAGAGTGGTCATCAAGTCGCGGGAAGGGGCTGCTGCTGTCCTGGTAGGTCCTTAGGATCAGATTTCATTGCAGTGAAAAAAATGCTCTAGACACACATTACTTTCAAAACCCAGAGGAGTGACCAGTGGCCCTTGGGCACCAGCATGACTCCTTGAGGGGTCTACAGAGGTGACAGTCCGGCTTAGAGTGCCTCAGTCTTCCATGGGACCAAGGGGGCAGAAGCGCCATCCGTGTACCAGTGACTCTCAGCTGGGCTCGTTGAGAGCTGGCAAGCTGCTTGTGACAAAATAAATACCAACAGTGAGTGGCATCAATCTTTGGGTGAAGGAATTATTAGTGGCACCTTGACCTCGGTCACACTAGTAACAAGTTAAGAGGCATTATTGATAGTGCTCCCCTAGCTCCCGGCTCTGGGCGGAGAGCCTTTTCCTGCAGTGTAAACGGACCAGGCCTGTTTTCTGTAACCACTGTCAACCGTGCCCAGCCCAGACTGAAAGCTCCCTCTGCTCTGCAAGAGTTTTTGACTTGCACTTAAGACCAGACTTGCACCACGAATTCCAGTAACTCGGAGTACTTGGAATCTTGAGCTGTTTATCAAAGCAGGGCTGTTTCTTATCTTTGCAGTGAAAGATGAGCCAGAACCCACAGCAGGGCTGTGACCTGCATTCTTCCCCAGGCCTGGACACTTCTCCCTCCAGAAAGAGGCTTCACTTCTGTCTCTTCTTTGTCCAGCTGAGACCTCACATGAACCACACAGAGGACTCGTCGTGAACGAGCCCTCTCCGTCCTGCAGCTGGGGACAGCGCTGTGACCCCCTCCTGCCTCCCTCAGTCCTCCTTATAGTGCCCAGGCCCACGAATTCTACCTTTGCCGTGAGCTTCTCCCACCACTTGCCCTTGGCCAGCTCCCCTCCAGCTAAATCACTGGTGGTTTATTCATTTATTTGCCTAGGTTGTACCTAGCAGAAAAGCTTATCCAGGAAAAGCTTAGCAGGAAGAACTGTTTCCTGGCTGGAGGCTTGAGAGGCTGGGGCTGGTCTTCCCCGTGGCACCCCGGACTCCTGTCCTTTCTCACATGCACAGGACTCTCATCCTGTGACCAAATTCCCAGGCCTAGGTGAGGGCCTAGTAAGCTTTGTCTAGTCTGCAGACTCCAGTGGGCCATTTCCTGCCCCAAACAGATAATGTAAGGAGTTACAGGATCTGTTGTACTTTCATTTGGATCACTAGAAACTAACTAATTAACTAACTAACTATTCTGTGTGTGACTAGATAGATCTGCCTCATGGTGATGAGGCCTGAGCACTGGGATGTCTGGATTTTGTGGGAGGAGCTGAGAAGATTTATTACCTTATCAGTATCTGAAATAAAGTTAATCAGTGGACAATTAATACTTTTCCTATTGATGGCAAGTGAAAATACATTTTACTTTAAAATAAATACCACATTTATTGGAAGAGTCCTCACTCTCTTGTGGACTTGTGAGAAAGAGTAGAAAGTCTGATCAAAAGGTCCAGTGATCCTTAACAAAACAAAACAACTTTATTATATTGCTAGCCATTGCGGCATAAGTGTATTTGAAGTGAAGAAAATATCTGGAGTATTTTGAGTGGAATTCTGGCAGGGTATCTTTTACTGTAATAAAATTTTAATTTAAACAGTCACTGTATTTTATGATCACCCCCATAAGTCAACCATTTTTGGCAGTGTCTGTCAAATAATAATAACACAGTGAACCTTCTTCCATCTGGTGAGATCCTGGGCTCTGTGACTCCTGGCTTTTCCTGTAACCATGATCACAGCCATGAAAGATGAACATTTTGAACTGGATCAGGACATGGAGGCAGCCAGGGTGGCCCGAATGAAGACACTCAGGAAAGAGGACTCCAGACCTGCTGCAGAAAGTGGTGACAGTGACAGAGGACATGTGTTCTAAGCAAGGGGAAGGATTTTAATGGGAGCCAATGGCAATGTGTCTTCTACTGTAATTCATTTTTAAAGAGTCAAAATTCACGGCAAGTACTGATCATGCTTTGTACTTTTCTGCTTGAGTGTCCCAGCCCCTGCCGGAGGTCACATGTGCATGGTGTGGAGTGACAGCCCAGCAGCATCCTGGGGAAGCCCAACTATTGCTGAGTTGTAAAGTCATCTTCACTCAGTTCACTCAGAACCTAAGGTATGTGATGTTTTCATGTGTTTGCAGTGTAGCTTCTGTGCACTGATGCCTGCCTGTCTTTTTCTAGTTTCCAAGAAGGAGAAAATGATTCATTTTGCTGATGTTTTACAAATATTTACTTTGGTGAATGAAACCAAGACTCAAAGAACTTGTCAAAATAACATCTTTCTGTGCAACCAGAAAAATAGAATTGACATCCACAACATAAATGAATAAAACTATTCTTCTTATAAACTGAAAAACATGGCATTAACTCTATCAACTAAACTCACAGGGCCAAAGGACAAAAAAGTAGGCACTCCATGTTTTCTTCGAGTCCTAGAATAGAGCAACACAGCAACCTGTCACTGTGTGTCCAGCAGGGATGGGGCCTCCTTCCCCAGGATTTCCATCCTGGGCCCTGTCTAGCCCTGGCTAAGTATCTTGTCCAACAGGGGAAGGGAGCAAAGAGAAGTGGAGAAAGTAGAAGACAAAGAGAAAGACAGCAGGCATGTGGCTAATGTGGGTGCCCTGCATTCAGGGGGAGCCTGAGGGCCTGCACTGATGCCTCTCCTGGTAGTTCTAGAGAGAGATCTGGGTCATATCCAGCCTGCTCTTTTCAGTTGTATTTTCTCAGAAAGAGCAGCCTGGCATCTCCTTGGATGCACCACTGACTTTGTTGCAGTCTGACCCCTTCAGCGTGGACTTCCATGGACAGCAGGGTCTGGGCCTCTGTGGGAGAGGCCTGCCTCTGCCGCCCAGCCCCCCACCAGCTCTGCTGACCCTGCTGCTCCCAGTAAGTCCAGAAAACACATGAGGTGGCAGTTTCTTCCCAAGGCACTCAGGGTTGTTTTGGAAATCGGAGATCAAAAAGCAAAGATACAGGTGACCATTTATAACACACTTTCTGTACCTATGTCATTTAGTCCTTGTGCTAAGGGAAACTTTATTATTATTGCATAACAGTGAGAAAGAAGGTTTGGTTACATTCTGAAGGTCACAGCTAGAGGGGAGAGGGACTTAGCCCAGGACTGTCATTTTCTAGGACCTCTCAGGTCAGGAAACAGAATCAGAGAACATTTAGAAGAGCACATCACACTGGAATCGTGACAAAAGGGAAAGATGCCTCCACAAACTGACTTCCACTAAACAAAGATTTATTAAGAAGACCAGGACATATCCACAGCCCATGGACAGCTATGCCTTATAAGAACCAAAGAAACTCCCTGAACGGAGACTGGCGGCCTCGAGCCCCACGTCTCGCCTCCCAACACAGGCCTGTCCCGGCCTCTCTCCTTTGCCAGACCGCAAATCTCAAACCTTGGACCTCTTAGCCTTTGGTTTTTCATACATAGTAAGCACATTCTAGATAAAATCTATGCTCTCATACATTAGAGAACTAAAGTAAAACACAAAGCAGTATAAAAGGGAAATATATGTCGAGCTTAAACTGCTAATCATTTTTAAACAAGATGAAATTATTTTTATGCATCACTTCATATGAAATTTCAGACACACATTGCCATCTGTTATTACTCAAAGGATTTCATTGCCTTCATTTTTGTAACACAATCTTTTCTAAAGGATTTCTATTATATAGAATAATTATTGATCTTTAGCACTGAATATTAAATTAAACCCACAAATCAAAAACATATTTTTTCATAAGAGGAAATACAATTAGTAAATAAAAACTAGGCTATAAAACAATAACAATATCATGTAGAAAGTTCCAAAATAATTATCTGAAAGGAAGGTAGAACAGACAGTAGTGATTGGAAACTCAGTCTCCAAAGTCTCTGAGTTGTGTAAGAATATTTGAATCATCGAGGAACTGAAGAGTCAGCTGGTTTGGGGCCCACTATGGGGAGTGTCCATGGGTGGCTCTCAAAGCCTGAAGCCAGGCTGGTCAAGTATTCCTAACTTATACCAGGGGGAAGATCACATCAAAAAAACCCGCAATACATCAACATCCACACTAATTGATTAGAAACATACAAGTAGTCGAGTTGCCAGTCTGTAAATGGGCAGGATTATGAGTAAACATTTCACAATAACAAACAGAATTAATAAATAAGATGGGGAAAAATGCTTCAGCCCCATGAGTAATCAGAGGAAATAATTATCCTTCTCTCTAGGGGAAGCGATTTAGAATATTATGATCTCTACTTCTGGGAATTTCTCTGAGGGGAAAATATTTATCTGTACTAGTTTGTCTTTAGGAAAGAATGACCTTCAATAACAGGAGAACGCTTGTGTAAGAACTTCCAGTGGATCCAAAAGCCACCAGTAGAGGTGATGTGCACAGGTTTGGGGTTGTCAGAGCATCCCAGACCTCTCGCAGAAGGGAACTGTAGGACTGTGGAATCGAGCGGCCTCGATGCCATGAGCCCTCACGGCGGGAGCTGGTTACAGGAGAGGCTGCCCAGAGGGTGAGGACGTGGTTCCGGACACCTGCCAGTCCTGGGCATCCTCTCTTAACTTACACGCATTTGTTCAAAGAGAAAAGCAGGACAGATGGTCTCCTTGTAGGAGGTGCTCACTCCTTTCTGTCTTCGGGCCAGGTGTCTGTGCCCAGTTCTGGTGACACTTGGAGCGTTGACCTCAGACAGGGCCAGGGCCACTGCCCTCAGGCCAGGCTGTGGTATCGCCTGTCATGGTCACTCTCTCAGGACCTTCACAGGGGCCCCGAAGCCCTGGGGCCAGGTTGAGCAGATTCTGCAGCTGGACCACTAAGTTCCATCTACAAGGAAGGTACCATGTTGACGTTCCCTTGGGAAGAGGGTCCCACAGCTGGTGGCTGGTCCATGCAGCTGGGCTGTGGGTCCACACGCCATGCACTGATGCCTTGTGGAGCATGAGGCCAGAATCTTTTTTCTACTGCCAGGCTGTGGGTGGAACCCAGACTGGAGTCTAGATTTTCTACTTCTCTTTGCCACTGGAGAACAGTCAGCTGAGTCCGTTATGCTCTGTCTCAAGCTGGATCCTGAAGTAATCCTCAGACAAAAGGGTTGAGTCCACAAAGATCACTGGGGAAATCATCCCAGACAGCTCTGGTAAGGGAGTGGGGGAGGAGGGAAAGAGGGAGACAGTGACAAAGGTGTTTTCCAACAGGTTCCCACGGTGGGGTGGCTAGTGAGCCAAGGTGAGGCTCAGTGGAAGAAAGTGTAGAGCACTGGAGCAGGGGCCAGGGGCAAGGGACACGAATGGGCAAGTCACACAAAATGCAAATGAAAGTAGTTTTTATTGCCTTAGATAGCAGTTTTCAGCTATAAAGTGCTGACAACTGGAAAGAATAAGAAGACTCAGAACTAGAGAGGAGTCTGGAGTGCTGCTCTGCTATGCACAGCTGGTCGGAATGCAGATCGGGGTAAATCAGAAAGGCATTTTGGCAGTATAAACTTAGGACCGTCGTCTCTTGTTAACAAAGGAAATCTGGGCACGGCCCTCCTTGTCAACCCTAAGTGGTCTGATACAACACAGAGACTAGAATTAGGGCTCGTTTGCTCCATGTGTTCGGAAGTAGAGGCGTTATGAAAAACCAGAGACTGACAGTTATCCCTGTGTACAGTCTTCTCACCCTCCCCTCAGCATTTTCTACCTTATCCTCCTTGGAACAGTTACCATCACATGAAGTTACGTCATCTGCATTTCTAACTTATCCAGCATTGCCTTCCTCATAATGGGAGGAACGTGGCTTGTTTACAATTGCCTGGACTTGTGCCTGCCTAATCATTGGTGCCTGGTGTTAGTTTTGAATTAAAACCTCCCTCTGATGTCATGTATGTGGAAGAGGGGTGGTACACTCATTAGTTATGGCTAAATGTGTGACTAGGAGACGGGGCCTGGGCAGAAGACACATCAGTGGGGCTGTGACCTGAGAGTACCTCTCCTTCCTGGATTTACTCTGGGCCACTGGCCCCCATGGGATGAACATCAGTGCTGCACTCTTCCCTTCCGCCATACTGTTTCTGCTCAGAGCCCGCAGACTGTGCACCGAAACATGAGTCAAATAAATGTTTTCTGTAAGTTGTGGGCATGGGTGTTGGGCCACAGTGCGAGAAAAGTGGCTAAGATGCTTGGCAAGTGAATGCGCAGTGGAATACTGGATGGCAGATGGATAGGTGGATGGAACGTGGCATGGATGGAGATAGATGTTTGCAACTTTGCTGGCTATTCGCTAAGGAAGAGGAAACTGCATCGCAATGGGCTTTGACTCTAGTGGAGCAAGGCTGAGCCATCGGTGTGGGATGTGGACACGCTTTACAGCCCCATGCTCCCCAGCAGACCTTACACTCATCCCCTGAGGACTACTTGGCTGAGAACTGCCTGAAACCTCACACATTTTCCCACTGATCAGACAACACATTCTGAGAGAACAACACTCATCAACAACAATATCCCCCTTCCTCTAGGAGCAGGGTCATTTCCTGTAGGAGCAATGGGGTTTCCTCAGTCAGCTGTTTCTGCAGTGAGAACCGGGCCTTCCAGGAAACCTGGAAGAAGCTGGCCCATCTCCGAATGTCTGCAGGTTGTGCCAAGTCTCCTCCTGTCCCAGGGAGAGCAGGGACAAGGCCAGCTGAGACTGAGCGCCAACCTCAGGAACACAAGACGCTGAAAGGAATAGCTGCTTCTGTGCCCCACTACGCTCCCGGAAAGTCCGCGCTTGTGGTGTGTGGTTCATGAGAATGAAACATAAAGACCTGAGCCCAGAACGGCCACTTGGTGGCCAATCGAAGAGAAGGGCTGACTATTAGGGAAACACCCCTTGTGTATGATTCCTCTACATCCTTTGATCTCCTCATTATGAGACATTAGGCAGCAGTGACTATGACTATCTTCACAGAAGTGATTTCAGATCTTTTCTACGTAGTGCATTCACTAAGAATTCTATAAAAATAACCTACTTTATAAAAATTAGCAGTTACCAAACTATACCTTAAAGTTCGCATTTCTTGGATCGAGGACTTCCGGGTTTAGCTTATGTCATTAGCCTGGCTCCGCCTCTTTCCAGGGCTCCTCCCAGCCAACACTGGTAGCTGGAGCAGTGAGTGGTGGGAAGATGGGGCTCAGGGTCACCTCAGCTGCCAGGCTGCTCTGCCTCCAGCTGCCCTGGCTCTTGACACCCGTGCACAGATGTCCTGTTGGCAACACCAGCTTTGCTATGGCTTGTATCTGGACCTGCAAACCCCATGTTTCATGTGAGTTCATGTGAGTTCTGTTTAGTGTGCTCCCCCACAGCTCCCAGGCTCAATACCTCACTTGAGGAGCCCCTGGGTCCCTTGTTCTGATTCTGGGGGTGGGCTGTTCAGTTCCTTATGTGTCCAGCATGGAGCACAGTAGCTGGCAGGAAGGAGAGCCTCAGTCAGTGCATGCTGTCTGGGCTGCCGGAAGGTCTGGGCCTTGGAGCGTCCCCAGCTCACTCTCTGTTGATGTGAGTGGTTGACTCTGTCTCCTCAGAATCAGTTGGCCTCGGGAAGCCCAAGGACTCAGCAAGCTCAGACAAGATCTTGGAACTCTTTTCATCAGAGTCTGACTGTGGCTTTCCTCTGCTGCTGATCAGGACAAGGAGGAGGACAAGATGGCTGTGGTTGGCCTTGGTTGCATTCCTCCCTTTGCTTGGGCCAAGGGATTGGAGGGAATCGTGGACACAGAGGTGTAGGACTTGCTGGTGAAGGCTGAGGCTCCCACATGGACCTGTTTGTGTGGTTGTATTGGGGTTCTTCATCCTCACAGGCTGGGCTAGGGGAGGCCATGTTCCTTATACAGAAGCATAATGGGGTTACTCTCAGAAATAAAGGATCCTGCCTCTTAAAGACTATGGCAGCATCAAACCCTCCTAGGGAAGAACTAACTAAAAGTAGGACAGCTGGGGTAACAGGGATAGGGATCAGAAGTCTGAACTGCGTATCTCCTTTCTGGGGGACCCATTAATGCTTGTCGGGACTTTGTTAAGAACTTCCTCTCATTGTTATTCCCGAACGTCCATTGACTTGAGTGGAAGAATGATCCATTTGTGGTTAGTCCAAATTCCCGATTTCAGGCTTTTCTTGATGTAGAGAGAAAACTTGCCAGCAAACCTGGGTGCTCGTTCTTAGGCCTGCTGTTCTGTGTTCTCTTGCTCTCTCAGGGCTCAGGAAAAGGGACTTAGCCTTGGCGGGAAGTGGGGCTGGGATCTGGAATAGAGCCTGCCTGGAGCCAGGCCAGGAATGCCACAGCTGTCATTCACTGCACTGTGGGCTCCTTAGATAAAGCCCAGCAGAGCGCCTGCAGCAGACAGGGCAGCTGAGGCCCAGCAGCATGACAGTGGGCCAGGACCAGGTGGAGCCCAGGGTGGGGTAGGCATGTGAGACTGTATGGGGAACCAACTCAAAGGACTGCGATCTCAAGGTGCAG
Organism: Petromus typicus; assembly: GCA_004026965.1. Lineage (NCBI taxonomy): Eukaryota > Metazoa > Chordata > Mammalia > Rodentia > Petromuridae > Petromus > Petromus typicus. The sequence goes on along the minus strand of PVIR01000699.1, from coordinate 141,194 downwards.
CTCTCTCGGGCCTGACCCCAGCCCAGGTTGGCACCCAGGTCCTCCATGCGGTGGTAGGGGCACCCATGAGTGTCAGGCCTGGGAGGAGGGGCCCCGTGGGACAGATTGTGGCCCCTGCCTTCTTCAGTCCTCTTCTGGGAGGAGAGATGAATGATCCTGGGATGGGGTCCAGGAGAATTCCCTCTATCCCTAGAGTTGGACTGGCCATGACCAGGGGAGACCAGGCTGGCAGTGCCCTGAGCTCATCTAGAGGCCTGTGGTTAATCTGTCTTTTATCTAGAGAAGGGGACCCTGGACCTTCAGTTCCTGAATTTCTGCCCTGTGGCCTATAGTGGGATGAACTGGGTTTGGAAGTTAAGAAAAGTAGCTTACTTGGGCCAAAGATTTAGTTCAGTGGTTGCAGCATCTACCTTGCAAGCACAAGATCCTGGGTTCGATCCCCAGTAGGCACATACAACAATGTTGGATACGTGGTGACTCATGCCCATCAGCAATCAGTGCTAGATACCACAGTGCTGGAGGAGGTTGTTCATGTCTGCAATGCCAGCCCTTGGAAGGCAGAGGCAGAGGCAGGAGGATTGCTGAGTTCGAGGCTGAGTTCAGGACCAGCCTGAACTACAAAGTGAGACTCTGTCTCAAAGAAAAGTAGCTTATTTAACGTATCTGAGACCGAGTCTTTTTTCCTGTAAACTGGGGATAATAATCCATACTTCTTCCATCTCCCGGGCATTTCAGGTAATCACAAATTACCAATAATGACCTTCTAAGTAAAATACTTCCCAATTTGTAAAGCCCTTTGCAGGTGTGCAGGAAACTCAAAACAAAGGCAGACAACAGCACATCTGAACTGCTTGGCAGAGGCGATAGATGGCCTTGAGCACTTTAGAGAGGCTGCTGTTAGTCAGGCATCGTTAATTACACACACAGGGCCGCTGAGTCCACACTGTTACCCTTACCCACAGATGAGACCAAGGGCTTCATCACCGGCCTCTGGTGAGTGGCACAGCAGGGTTCCCTCTTTCTCCTCACCAGAGGGCTCTGCCCTCTGTTGCCGCAGTTCTCTCACCATGGCTTGGGCCATGTACAGAGCTACCTGCCATGCACCATGGCAAGAAAGCTGCTATTCAGGTTTGGCAATGCCGAAAGTGGGATCCCCACACTCCCTGCTGGTGGTACTGAGTCTGTAGACTGCTTCTGTCCTATGGCCATTTTGATAGAAGCAGCAAAGGCCATCCTCACTGGCAGCTCACTGGCGGCTCGTCTCTGTCACTTACAGTGGGGACCAGCCAGGAGGCAAACTGTCCCCCGGGTTGGTTTGCAAAGCATGAGGCCATTCACCTGAATGAACACGCCAGGCAGTGTTGGAGCCTCCTGGAGGGCCCGTTAGCTTGTGTGCCCTTGGCTGCTCTGCTCTCTTAATTAGAATCTTATTGTCTGACTCAAAGGGGTTTTTAGTATAAAAATTAATGCCTCATTTTATAAATGAATAGGCTTCACTGTGACATTGTCACACACATATATATTATCATGCTTTAATTGGTCCCACCCTCCCTGGAATGCTTTCTAGTCTTACTCTGTCTCCTCTGCACTGTGGGCTGCAGCTCCTTTCTCTTCTGCAATAGCCCCTCCTCCGCTTTCAAATTTGACAATTTCTGCAAATGAGAAAAAGCATGTGGTAATTGACTTTCTGAGTCTGGCTTATTTCATTTAGCAGGATAATCTCCAGTTCCATCTATTTTTCTTGCAAATGAGATGATTTCATTTTTCTTCCCCCCCCCCGAATAAAAATTCATTGTGTGTATATACTTTGCCTATCCCTTGATCTGTTAATGGGCAGCTAGGCTAATTCTATAACTTAGTTTCAGTGAATAGTGCTCCAAGAAAGGTAGACATGTGTATATCTCTTTTTTAGGTGGATGTCACAGGGTCACTGGCTCAGATGGTTGATCTAATTTTAGTTTTTTTGAGGAACTTCCATATTGTTTTCCAGAGTGGCTGTACTGACTTATATTTTCACCAATAGCATATAATGTTCCATTTTTTTCACATCCTTGCTAGGAATTGTTATTTTTTTCTTTATTTGATAACAGACGTTGAGACTGGCATGAGGTAGTCTTAATGTACTTAAAATTAAATCATGGAAAGCAATCTATAGCAATGATATTCTTCACAGAACCAACAAACCAGAATCCTAAAATGCTAAAAACTTAAGATTTAAGTTTTCTTTTTCTGTGGTACTAGGAAATGAACTCACAACCTTGTGCTTGCAAGGCAGGCATGGTGCCACTGAAGTAAATCCCTGGCCTTCTCAATGTAGTTTCTTCATTTCCCTGATGGTTAAAGATGTTGAACTTTTAAATACATTTATTAGCCTTTTGTAGTTATTTTGATAATGTCTGTTCAATAAATATGTACATTTTGGCTGATATCCATATTTGAAGTTTTTGTTGGTTAGCTTTTGGAATTCTTTAAAATCCTGCGTGTTAATCCTGTCAGAGAAATACTAAAGATTTTCTCCATTTCTGTAGGTTTTCTCATCATGCTGTTGATTATTTCCTTGCTGCATAGAAGCTTTTTAGTTTGAGAGAGTCCCATGTGTCAGTCCTTCCTTTTTATTTCCTGAGGTGTTGGAACCCTACTGAGAAAGCTGTTGCTGGTGCCTATGTCTTCAAATGTTTCCTTATGAATTCTTCTAACAGTGCCAGTTTCAGGTTTTACATTAAAGTCTTTGATTCATTTTGAGTTGATTTTTGCACAGGGTGAAAGACAAGGATCTAGTATTAGTTTTCAACAATGGATGTCCAGTTTCCCAGCACTGTTTGTTGAAGAGACTATCTTTTCTCTAGTATATGTTTTTGGCTTTTCTGTCAAAAATAAGATGGCTGTAGATGTGTGGTTTATTTTGGGTTCTCAGTTCTATTGCATTGGTCTACATATCTGTTTCTATGCCAACACAATGCTATCGTGTTACTGCAGCTTGTGGCATATTTTGAAATTAATTCTGTGATGGTTTTAGTATGACTCTTTTTCATCACAATTGCTTTGGCTATTTGGGATCTCTGGTTGGTTCCACGTGAATTTTAGGATTCTGGTTTACTGGTTCTGTGAAGAATGTCATTGCTATAAGTTGCTTTCCATAATTTAACATTTTAATGACATTAATTATTCTAATCAGGAGCATGGGTGATCTTTCCATCTTCTTCAATTTCTTTCTTCAATGTTTTATAATTTTCATCATAGATATTTTCACCTTGGTCAGGTTTATTTCTAGGTAATTTTTTTGGAACCATTGTGGCTGGAATTGTTTTACCAGTTTTTTCCTCAGTAAATTGCTTAACAATATATAAAAAAGTCATTGATTTTTAAGGTTTATTTTGCATTCTGCTACTTTGCTGAATTTGTTTGTCAGACTTATAAGACTTTTGTGGACTTTTTTTTTTTTTTGAGACAGAGTCTTGCTTTGTAGTTCAGGCTGGCCCTGAGCTCAGCCTCCAACTCACATCACAGCAATCCTCCTGCCTCTGCCTCCCGAGTGCTGGGATTACAGGCGTGAGCCACCACGCCCAGCATTGTGGTACATGGTGCTGATTGCTGCTGGGCGTGAGTCTCCACTCCCAGTATTGTATGTAGTTGCTGGCGAATCAAACCCAGGCCCTTGCACTTGCAAGACAAGCTCCAGAACCACTGAGCTAACTCCCTGGCCTGACTTTTGTGGACTCTTTAGGGTCTTCTAAGAACAGGATCACACCATATTCAGATAAGGATAATGACTTCTTCCTCTGCTGTATACATCTCTTATTTCTGTCTCTTGCTTAATCATTGTGGGTCAAATTTATTTTATTTTATTAATGTATGTTTGTATTACATGAAATTTACGTGCACTTTAGGGAGCAGATGCATCCATTTAACACAGCCAGATTCAAACTTTCCAGTATTATACGGGTAAGATGGGTGAGAGTGAACATCTTTGTCTCTTTCCTGACTTGAGAGTAACTGCTTTCAATCTTTCCTATCTAGTGTGATTATGAATATGAGTTTATTGTATACAGTCTTTACTATGTGAAAGTATAATCTTTTATACCAAATTTCTTTGGGATTTTCTACGTGAAAATGTAGCAAACTTTATTCAAGGCTTTTCTGTATCTGTTGAGAAGATCATATGATGTTTATCCTTGATTTTATTTTTATGCTGTATTATGCATGCTTATTGATTTAAATATGTTGAACCTTTGTTACCTCCCAGAAATGAAACTGACACGACAGAGGTATATGATCTTTTTAATATGTTTAGTTCTCAAACTTGGTATTAAAGGATCTTGTATGCTTATCAAGGAAGCTGATCTGTTTTTGCTGTTGGAGTGTCCTTGTCAGGTTTTGGTAGTGGGGTAATAGTGACTTTGTATAATGAGTTTGGGAAAGAGAAATTTTCTTCCCTTTCAAGTTTACAGGAATAGATAGATCAAAGAACACTGGTGCTAGTTCTTTTAAAGTTCTGGTGAGTAGGTTTTCTATGCTTCTGGTCAGCACTGGTGCTTCTTCATCTACGCTTATGATTTGTAGGTTTAGTCTTTTAACCTTGTTCTATCGGTCTTGTGTATCCTATTCATTCCTTCTCATTTTTATTTATTGCCATCTAAATATGAGCATTAATCAGTCAACCTTGTCTTTATGTCCTGATATTATTTCTGGTGAGATTTTCCCTTAAAGTGTTTTTTTTTTTTTAAACTTACTGAACTTTTCCTTTGTAAGATATCTGTTTGATTTTCTTTCCTTTTTTTTCTTTGTACCAGAAATTAAACTCAGGATCTCTTGCTTGCAAGGAAGATATGATACAATTGAGCTAAATCCCTGGTGCTACTTGCTTCTTTTTCAGAATCTGTACCTCTTTTGTGAATTACTCTTTCATATCCTGCATTGTATTCTTTAAATCACTCAGCTATTTATTTGTATCCTTTTTGAGTTTATTGATCATTTTTAATACTGTTTTGCATTTTTTTTGCCTGGCATTTCACCTACTTGAATATCTTTGGAGTGAGTTATTAAAGAGTTGTCCTGTTTTTTCACGTTTCTAGTAATTCTGTGTTGAGATTTGCACATCTTTGGACAGATATCTTTCCACTTTTGTGTGATGGCCTACTTAGAGAACAGGCTTCTCTTGATAATGTGCCCTAGGCTGCTTATTTGAAACATTTCATGTGACAGATCTTGCTCTTTGTCACAGAGGGTGAGACCACCGACCATTGTGCTTTCCACCACAGCCTGCATCCTAGCTATGCATACTTCCTGGCAGTCCACGTCCGTCCTGTGCAGCATTGACCACTCAGCTAGTGCAGCTGGGTATCACAGGGCCTCTAAATTGTGACTGGCTGGAGTCTTTTGGCTCCCAGAGCAGTTCACTCCTTAGCTGTAAAACCCCTCTCAAGACAGCACTTGCCGGCCGCTCTCTGAGAGACGTCTGTGGATAAACCAAGTGTCTTCTCCAGAGTTGCTGCCTGTTCATAGGACGTAACTCTCAGACATGAGCCCTGAATGGGTTTAAAGTGTGCATGAAGCAGAGGTTTTTTCCTGGAGTAGGACAGCCTGCCTGCGGTTACTATCAGTTCTCACTGCAATCTGTTTCAGCTTCCAAGAAGAACTCCCGAAGCTGCTTCAGAAGGGGTGGCAGGAGCGGTGCCCAAAGTGAGTGGGCACATTCTGAGAGATATGAATGAAAATGTATCTTTTAATGTAATGCATTTTAATAAATTTAAATATTCATCCGATTTTTTGGTCAATCCTCCTCTTTTGCATGTGGAATCTGGTTCTGCTGCCCTCCCTGGATAGTCATGGAGTTGCTCAATACTTCTTACATTGCTTTCTCAATTTTCTGTGCTGTTTTGATTTCCTGTCACTTCTTTATTAGTTCTCAGAATTTGATCTTAGTTAATCTCCATGAAATACAGTCTCGCCTTTGTTGCCCCCAGTCCTGTCCTGGCAGAGTCCTGCAAAGTCTGCTTCTATTCCACCACCTTGCCCTGACTCCGGACCCTGAGGTTTTGGCGTCTCTTACCCACATGGCCCACCCTAGCACCAAGACAGTGGGTAAATGGCACATTTCTGGACACAATGAGACCTGTGTAACCCACCCTTCTCTTTCACAGCTGTTATTTATGAATCAAAGCTAATAATATTTTTGCAGAGAACCAGGAGGCAAAATGTATAATAATTTATATCAAGGTACTCACAACCTTTCTTATTTTCTGCACTTTCCCCAGAAAGGTCTAATGTCCTTATCAAATTTAGTTTTCTTCCTTTTCTAATGCATATTCATGTTTTTTCAAGGAAATATATCTCTTCTTTTGGGCAGTCAGCTCTTGCACATCACATCTTTTATAGCTGTGAGGCTAGGAAAAGAAAAATGACCTATTAAGACAGTATTTATGTTGACAGTAGATAATCTAAGAATTTCTATTTTATAAACAATTCACAACACAACTCCTAGCAGGTTTTCATTCTGAAGACTCCCTTTTGGTTTTTAATCCCGGTGTGAAGAGTGATATAAGAATTCCCTTCTCTTGCACAAGGTGGTTCTCATCAGGGCAGGTCACACCTGACTCTCGGAAGTGTGTTGAGGATCTTGTGCAGCTGTAACCCCTGACTTGATTACCTGTGTTCTGCAGTCTAACAGGGGCTTTAGATGTCTTCTGAAAAGAAAAACAGAGCAGACACAAGTTTCCAAAATGAAAAGCAACACAATGTTGACATTTTTTAATGATCTGAAATGCCAAAAATGTGGTCAAAGGGATTTGTCATGCCAGGGCTGAGCTCTGTCTGTAGTCACAGGGACAACTATGTGCCTTCTCTGCGTGGAGGTCCACACCCTAGTCTTAGAGGAACAGCAAGGCTTGCACCAGACGCCCATCCTAGTGTATATGTCCTCTGTGCCTCAGGAACAGCGTGGGGACAGAGCATGGGAAGGATCTGGGTGTTGGAGCCAAACCGGGCAGGGTTTGTCCTGCCCTTGGGGAGGTGCAGGGAGAAGGCCAGGCCAATGGAGCTCTTGTTCAGGGCATGTCCTGGCTGTTAAAGCCATGGGAGACTTTGGGACAGCTCAGGGCAAGGCAGTAAAATGAAGACCATGCATCGCGTTTGAGTTTCAGACGAGCCATGGCTAACTTTTTAATATCAGTATATCTCCTGCATGTAGGGCACATCTATAGCCTACAAAATTGCTTGTACTTTATTTGAAGCAGAAACTTAACTGAGCTGTGTATGTTTTTATTTGACAGCCCAGCCGCTGAGGTTGAGGGGAGGGGTCTGCACAGGCTATTCCATAGGGATCTTCTCTGAGCTCAGATTCGAGGTTTTCGGGGAGATGGAATATGCTGTGTGTCTTCTTTTGTGTCAGCACGATTTTGAGATTCATCCTTGCTGTTGCCTATACTGTAAGTTGTTCTTTTTTTATTATTGGGAAGTATTTGTTTGTGTACAAATACCAGTTTATCCACTCACATTTGAACTATTTCCAAACCAGAGCAAATTTTATTTTGCAAACATGATTATCCAAATGTTTCCAATTCCATGTACTGAATGACCCTTTCCCACTAATTGTACTGGAGTCTTTGCTGAAAATCAGTCCTATATGAATTTATTCTGCTTTGTGGCATTTTTCTGTTCTTGCATGCCACAGATGCCTGCAGATGACCCAGGCACTGTGCCTAAGTGGCTGCCATAGATGACCCTGCCTTTGGGTGGGACCCAAGCTCGGACACCTGGGCAGCACTACTGCACAGTTCTTTGTTAGTGTTGCCGCCTATGCCATACCTGTGTCTATATTGAGCATCTGTCTGTCTCTCTTGACCTTTTTAAATGGTCTCATCTCAAAGTGATATGAAGAAAGCATTCACATCGAACATCTTTGTATGGTATCACTATAGAAAGTGTATTTCCCCTCTTCCTTTTTGCAGTAATCTTTTTCACTTTTTGGAATAAAAAATTTGTTGCACGTTCTTAAAGTTTACTTTATGTTTTAAAACTTCTTAGCTTTCAGGCTTTTTCTACTTTTGCTGCAAAAATATTACCACAACAGACGAATGCCAGAATTATGTGTTAATCCCAGCAGTTTTCAGCCTGTTTTTCTTCCCACAAACCATATGGTGAGTGGAACTCTCTTGTTTGATTTACTCCCAGACCTCTATTTAGATTTCTGAACAATTTTCAGTAATAAATAGCTAGTATTCCACTCTTCTTCTCCTGCTTAGCAATGTGCATCTGAATCAAGATGACTGAGTCACCTAGTCACAGGGGAAGCTCTGTTTACATTGAAATGTTCACAACTTCTGTGCGTGGTGTGGTCCTCCGCTGTGAGTCCGATGGCTGTGTCCTAGCTCAGAAGAGAGGTGTTGCTCTGCATCCTGTCTATTCAGTGCTGACCTTGTACACAGCAGGGCGGGTGGGGTGAGTAGCAAGTCACAACAAGACACTTCTTGGTACCTCTTGGTGATGGAAATTAGGATCCAATCAATGATGTGCCCGAGCTAGTGCACAATGGCCTATGTCAGTGGCTGGCACTGTGCTCATCCCGATCCCACGTCGGTGACACCAGAGTTACTGTGTTGTCACATGTGTTGAGAATATTTAGGAGACATCATCAACAAATATGGTAGGTATTTAGGTTAAAAATAAAACAGTATGTAGCCATGAACTTCCTCCAAATACTTCCCCGGCTTCGAACACACTCATCTCACTGTTTTTGCCTCTTTTCGAAGCTGTACTGGAAGATCTCTTTTGTGATTGTCTTTAGTTGCATTGTTGTGGCTGCCTCAATGTCCTAAACTGACTTAAAACATTGACCTTCCATGATCATCTTGACTTTGAGGAAGAGCCAGAAGTCTCACGGTACCAGGTGTGGTGACTAAGTGAATGAGGAGATGCTGTGATGTTTTCAAGCTGCCTCTGTTGGATGGCACCTGGCAGCTGCGTTCAGTGAGTTTTGATCATGTACACCCAAGAAACTGACCTGAACTGTGGACTGGGACTGGATCCCCAGCCCTCCTCCAACAAGAGCAGTTGCCGAATGCTTCCTGGTGAACTGAACACCTTTCTGGGTGCGCTGGTCCTCCTGCTGAGAAGACATGGCACCAGATGTCATGCTGTGGGGTGCTGTGGCTGGGTGGATGGAGGAAGGGCTTGTGCAGCATGAGACGATCCTCTTGGGCACTGCTCCAGGATACAACAGACAGCCTTGACTAAGCACCCTGTGCCACCCTGAGGTGCCGTGTGGAGGAGTGTGATGAATCAAGGGGGAGGACAGCCTTGCATCTTGCAGAGAAGACTCCTCTAAAGACATGGCATCATGAATGGGCATGCACTGTGGGCCATCTTCAAGCTCCCACTCCTTCCTGGAATTGCAGCAGGGAGGGGTGCCCTGTGCTCAGGACTGCTGGGCTCTTCCTGCAGAAACACTGCAGAGAGAAGAGCTGGGAAATTTCCCAACAAGCTTTTGCTCAGGAATTATCCTATAGCATTTGGACCATCTCTTGGGTCCTTTACGCCATCAAACCAAATTGGCTAGAAGAAACTTGCAGTCCGATTTCCACGTGTTTTAGGTTAGAAAGCAGCAGTGTGGATTTTATTCTAAATGAGACAGTGATGTTCAAGAGAAGTTGCATTTCCATTTGAATTAAGTTGACATGTGACTAAAAGGTAGATGACATTTCTTATAAACAGTGTGACCCTTAAGGGAAAGCAGTATCAATCTGGGACGGCACTTAAGGATGAGAACCAGTGATGGAATTTTCCCCCTTGTGACAAGAGTGTCACATAGAGACCCCGAGATTTCCAGAACTCTGATTACACGATGCCTTTGCCTCTGGCTTTGGGGCGAGCGGTTATGCATTAGTTACTAATGGCTCAGTGTGTGCAGACTCTGAGATGAGCATGGTGGTTACTGGAGTAGGGGTCCTATTTCTAGGAGCCCATTTCCTTTGTGGGAGATAGAGAAATAAAACAGTTACACCGTAGCTTCACTGAACCTAAAAAGAAACCAGGAAATCTTTCTGGAGCAGGTGGCATGTGGAGTGCCAACTCAACATGAGAGTTTCTCTGCCAGAGGAGGACAAGGTGGCTGCTCCAGGGTGAGGGGAGGGGAGGTGCACAGGATAGCCTGGGGCCCGGGACTCCCTGAGGCTCACTGGACAGAAAGGTAGAAGGATGAGGTCCATGTTGTGGATTCTATGAACTGCTGTGGAACTGGGCACGAAAGTGGGACTATTGTGCCAGTGCCTGCTGATGCCCAGGCTCCAAAGTGAAAGCTGAGGCCCTGGAGTAGGAGGTGGTAAAAACAAGAACTGGCTCTGACTCTCCAGTCTGTACCTCCTCTGAGGCTGCAGCCCAGGATACAGAGGCAGGTCCCAGAGACAGGTCCCGACCCCACCCCAAGGGAGAGGCTGGACTTGTGGGCACTGAGAAGCACCCCCTTCCAAGCATATGCCAGCCTACAGGAGGCACGGGTTGGCAAAGGGTGGGACTCAAGGGAAATGGCTCATTTTCTTTAAGTCGCGTCTCTGAATACTTCAAATCTCATTATTTTTTGCTCATAAATAATGAAAAATTGTACAAGCCTGTGATCCCAGCAATCTGGGAGCTGAGTTGGGAAAATCAAAGATTTGAGTCCAGCTTGGGCAGTGCAGTGGCTTAGGAAGAGCTTGCCTCAAAACAAAACCTGAAAATCAAAAGATCTAGAGAGGCAGCTCAGAGTGAGGGCCTTGGGTTTAATCCCCTGTGCCATGGAAAAAAAATAAGGAAAGAAAGGTTTAAAATGTACATATTTATGGAACTTCATGTAAAGTCCTGATAAAGTATATATTGTATAATGTTCAAATCAAAGTACGTATATTTATTTCTTCAAACATTTATCATTTCTTTGTTGTGAATAGGTGGGAATTTTGAGCATAGACTCAGATCGGGACTTTTATAACTAAGGGTAGACAAAATGATCAGTGGACACGACCTCTGGTTCACACAGGGGCGGAAGACACTGCCTCTCCACAGAGATGCAGGGATAGCATGATCCCAACAGCACCGTCCTATTGTTATGTCCCTGAAGAACTGAGCTTGTTGATTGTAATGCTTACAGGCATGTACCTTCTACCTTTGGGGCAGGGTGGATATCTTTAGAGATACAATGGGCTAGGGACACAGGGTTTTACCCTTGCCATAGACAGGTAGCAGCTTACAGTTGTGTCCTGGATCATCACACCAGCAGCTCTGTAGGTTCTGTGGCTTTAGTTGGTAGTTGCAGGACATGTCGGTCACCCCCAGACATTCCTCATTCTTAGTAGCTTTGGCTGAGAGGTCTTCTGTTTCCAGTAACTAAGGGGCATGAGACACTCTGATCTCCAAGTATGTCACCCACCAGTTCTAAGAATCCTTGCAGAGCTATCATCCAGACTCTAAGGGGCCAACTCTGTGGGACCCACAGCCCTGCCTTTTTTTGGCTCTGTCTAAGAACACCCTCCACACTATCATTTGAGTCAGCCTCCAGATCACATCCGCACTCAGGGTTCTGATGTGACGTTCTTTTGGATTTGTGCAGGTGTGTGTAGGTCTCAACACCCAGCGTGCCATATTGAAGAGAGGACATGGTTATTTATTAATACATTTTACACTCTATGGTCATGGAGCCAGAGCCTATTGACATATAGTAAATGCTTAGATGGTGTTGTTTGAGGTCTAGCAATATGAGGAAACACAATATTAGGGTTCCAGGAAGCAAACAGTGTGAGCAACTCGCCAATAACAATGTGGAAACAGACACAGTGGATCTCTCTTTTAAGTGCAGTGCAACCGGATGAAGGTCAGAGATTCATCTGAGCCGATACCCACTTCCCCTTCCCCAGACGCTTTGTGCTTCCACAGTGAGCAGGGCAGAGAGATTCGGCACAGACTTTAAGTCTCTGTACAACTTTTTAACAGGGTACTTTACAACCTGGTAATAAAACATCAAGATTTCATGGTATGTAACATGGGATCACTTCTCTGTGGGGTTGTAAAATAAAACCCCTGGGAATAGACTTCACAGTTATTATGGGGATAGGTCATGTGTTTTCCAAGCCAAGAACTTTTATATTACTGGAAAGAGAAGCTGTGTTTATTTATTAAGTTATCTGCGTGGCTTGGTCCGTCACTGGTGAATTTCACATGCCCAACACGGACAGCATGAGGGGTTCTGAGAAGCTGGAGCTCATAGTGTGTGAGAAAGGAAATGAAGCCACGGACCAGCTGCTCTCTGGGCTCTTTTGCATCCTGACTACAAAGAAGAGGCCATGTTTCTGACCACAGTGAGTTCTGCTTCCTTTTCAGAGATTCATGATGTGTGTGATTGAAGGAAACACAGGACTGGGTTTTGTGAACTAGGAAGTTATATGTTATGGTACTGTACCAGAATTTTCCTTCTGACTATTCTTGGTCTCATGGGAAACTAGATAACAAGCTAATTTTAATGAATTTGTGAGAGGAAGATTTATTTTGACTTAGTTGTAGATATAATCGGCCTTGTGATGACTGGCATGGGCATGAGGGAAGTGAGTCTCTTCTAGAGCTGTCTGGAAGGACGGCTTCCGAGGGGCAGCCATGTACCCCTTTCCTTGCTTTCTCCCCTGTCTCACCCCCACCAAGGCACAGTTCCCCAGAGCTGCCACACTTCAGATCTGGACTATCCCCGAAGGTTTGTGTAGTTAAGCTTTGGATCCCGAAGCTTATGATGAGGCTGTTTGGGGTAGTGGACACCCTAGGAGACAGTGAGAAGAAGTAGGTCAGTTGGGCCCTGGAAGAATGTCTGGGGACCTTGACCCCTTCCCCCCTCTCTGCTTCCTGGTACTGCAGGTGAGAAGCTTTGCTCTGCCTGAGCTTCTATCACGTTCTCGCTCACCACAGACTACAAGCATGGAGGCAGCCAGCAGTGGATGGCTTGAAACCGGGGGAGGGGGGGTGGGCAAGCAAAATGGCCCTCTCACTCATGCAGTAGTTTAGCACAGTGAAAGATAGCTGACTCACACAACTCCAAAGATATGTTTCCACTACAAATATAATACATCCATTGTTAGTTCTTGCATGTTTCAGTGAGAAGGCAGGTTTAAGGGTCAGAGTGTCCTCTGGGACTCAGGTAGATTATGAAATCCACAGAGGAGTGGATATCCAGCTCCTCCTGATGGAAGACTTCATCCCTGAGGAGGGCTTAGGGAGCCAGGGCCTAGGATAGGGCAGGAGGGCCCAGTACCACCCTTCCCTTCAGTGACTGAAAGACAAGCAGCTGTCTTCCTTGAGGAGCTCATTTAAACTGGCTTTCTTTGCTTCAAAGCCACCGTCTTCCCATTGAGCTTCTTCCTATAAATTCGTGCGGGGAGCGAGGGTTGTTCCTGCTGAGGGTTGTGCAGTCTCCACTCTCTGGCACTCCTGTAGGTCCCCCAGGTCCACACTTAGGGAACTGAAGCAGTTGCTCTGGGTGGGAGCTGGGGGCTGGGAGACTTCTTGTTCTGCTTTTCTTAGATGACATCCCTCCCCCAGCCATAGCCACCCACCATCACGGTCATGGTCATGATGACAGGTGGGTGTCAGACTTCAGCAACATGACTCTAGAAAACGCAGAAAATGTGTGAAAGAAGGAAGTACACATGGCTGAGAGCTTCTCCAAGGAGAAATAATGATGGTTTAAAAATATTTTTTGTGTTACTGTTTCTTTTTGACAGATTTCAAACCATACTGTATCAAAGTCTAAGACCAGATACTGAAGTTCAGATCTTAGATGAGAGATGTTCTTTGGAGAGGCAATTTTTATTCCTGGATCACCTGCAAAAGAACATGCATTCCTCATATGAAAAGAGAGCTCTTTCCTCTGGGAAGTATGGTGTTTGTGTCAGCATGAAGGTCTCCCATAAACCAGCAGTCGTCAATCTTTTAAATTTTTTTGGCAAAAGGGACTGATTCCATGGAAGACAATTTTTCCAGGTATCAGGATGGGATGAGTGTGACGACTTTGGAATGATTCAAGCACATGGTATTTATTGCACGCTTTATTTCTATTGTTACTACATTGTAATATATAGAAACAACTATACAACTCATTGTAGCACAGAATCAGTGGGAGCCCTGAGCTTATGTTCTGCAACCAGATCGTCCTGTGTTGGGGTGAAGGGAGACGCTGACACTGAAAGTGTTCTTACATCCAGTCTACTCCGTAATCTCACGGTTACTGTCACTGCAGAAAATCTACTTCACAAGTACAGGATGCTGCAGAGGGAAGCAGGCTTCTCAGAGCTTTCGTGGCAATTTCAGGATATTCCACCTTGACTTTAATCCAGAGTGTATGGAGATTTGAAGTTGTCTGAAGTGTACTTTCAATCCCACCAGCATGTACGATCTCACGCAATTGATCCTCTTCGAGTATAGACAAAGTCTATTCTCTAGGTTTATTTTTACAAGGGTCATGGATTTGTTCCCCAGTCTGGGGATCTTTTGATTTTGGTAGTGAGCAAACTCTTCTGAGACCTGACATATGTGGTTGTACACCCACTGGGAGGAAGAAGGCCTTGGTTCAGTATCTTCTAAAAATCTCTGCTGATGTTTAAAATTTGTCCTAAATTCCAATGTGCACTTGTCATACCCACAATTTGAGTTTGGCTTTAAATGCATCCACTTCATCTTCAGACTTGAGCACAGTTGGAATTCTCCCCCAAAGCCACAGATTGAGTTCATTGAGCAGGTTGAATATATCACCCAAGTAAGGAAGCCTTTCAACACATTCTGTCACTGAAATATGTTACCAGGGGTGACTGTTTTTCTGAAAGAATTCCCTGAAGCAGTCCTTGTCACACTCTGACCAGTGGTCTATCTGCAGAAAGCTATCTGTCTCAGTTCCGTGTGTAAGAAAAGGTGCATGTGCTCTGTATCCATCTCACAGAGCTATACAAACAGATGTGAGCTAAGGACATGTGGTCGGTAATTTCAATCACATCCTGCAATTGTTATTCATTTCAGGTGACATTTTCTGGCTAGCCAGCTTTTCTGTGTGGATGACACATGGGGAAGACTCTCATTTAGAAGCAACCTCTTTGACCAGAGTAGTGAAACCATGGCAGCTTCTAGCTCCTCCATAGACTGACCTAGAACGAATGATTCAGCCTTCCTGATATGTAATCATTACAACATTTGAATAGTTCTGCAGCTGTGGTGTCCCTTGGCAACAAAAGTGCACACATCCTGACATGCATCCTCTTGAAGAATACATGGCACAAAAACAAGCTCTGTTTCCTTATTGTCCACACAGGCCGACTCATAGGCCTGGGTTGTGTACCGCAATGACTCACTAATCCCGTTTGACCATTGTGCCTCAACATCCTCTGCTGCTTCGTCCATTTGCCTGGTTCTGATGCCCAAGAACACACGCCAGCTTTTGAATGGCAGCCTCTTCTCAAAGTTCACAACAAATAGCCTCCATAGCAAGGAGGATGACTCTTATATCCTCGCAGTGGATGAAGTATTATTCCTCAATAATTGATTTTTTTTTCATGTTCATATTTTTTGTTTCTGAAAAATTTCAAAGACTTGTCATCTAATGCAGGCCTCACCCTGTGACCCCTCAGGACTCAGTGGTGGGGAGTCAGCTGCAGGAGAAGTGCAGCCTCCACCGAGCTTGATCCAAGGCTATTTCCTGGTCTGCCTCCAGCTCGTTGACCTTCCTATAGTTCCTTCTGGGCTCTCTGTCTGCAGTCTGCCTAGGGAGCGGGGTGATCCTCGTGCACGTGGTGCATTCCCACATCAATGTCGCAAGGAGCTCCCTCCACGGGGCATCTTGACCAGGTGGGTGGGTCTAGGGCACTTGGAGTCATTTTGCCAGTAGGTTTTCAAGCAATTTAATGCTTTACTAAATTACAGAACACAACTGTACCCCCTGCCTTGGCTGCATTTCTGTGTGTGAGAGCAGCCAGAGGCAGAGTCATAGCTGGTGGTGGAGTTTAAGGTCTGGCCCACAAGCCACTCAGCTCATGTGCTGGAAGAGCAGGGCCACTATTAGTGTGACCTCAGGCCGTGGAGGGCAAATGGTAGTGGTGCCTAGTGCATCGTGGGGAAGGCATTTCAGGTGTGTAAGTGGTCTACCTGGCTACCATAGCATTTGTCATTCATCAGTTTCTCCAAGGGATGGAGGAAGTTTCCACCCTTCCAGCATTCCTGCTTTCGCCATTTATGCAGGGTGACCACAGGCAAAGGCTGTCATGGTTGTTAGGGCACCGTCTGCATGGTACAGAGGGCCCAGCTCTGCTTTTGGCTGCCAAACCTCAGCACTGTGAGTCCTGATTGGACCACATTCTTTTCTGTCCCATGGTCATGAGAGGGCTATTTATCCGGGCCAGGCTATACAGTTATCACAGTTTGCATCTAGGTGTTCCCCTTACGGCCTCCTGTGCTCAGACGTGGGACTTGGGAAGGTGATTGTAATGTGGTGGTGCTGTACCTGGGTGGGTGTTAGGAGGTGAAGTCTGGTCAAAAAGGCAGGTCAGCTGGGGATTTAGCTCAGTGGTTTTTGTGCCTACCTCGCAAGGGCCAGGTCGCGTGTCTGATACTTGGCACAAAAAAAAAAAACAAAAAAAAACCCCCAAAAAAAAACAAAAAGGAGAAAAACCGAGAGGATGATCTGGAACAGCGTTTCTCTCCAGACTCCTCCCTCTCTCCCTCTGTGTCCTGGCCGCGGTAATGTGAGCCGTTCTCCCTGACCCAGGCCCTTCTGCCATTTACCGACCACACAAGACTGAGCTTTCTGACATGTGGTCAGAAAGCAAATTCACCTCTTCTTTCAAGTTGTGGGTGTTGTGACTGTGTCTCAGCAGTGAGAAAGTGACTGAGATGACAGAGAAGATAACGACATCCGTCTCTGTGTCCTTGGGCCCCCGTACCGCTGTGCTCCCAGAGATGCGGGAAGTGTTGAGCAGAGTGCTGAGGCAGGGTTCTCCACCAAGGGGGCTGCAGAAAGTGTCTCAGTCCCCATCCCGTGCTCCATCCTGGGTGGGGGGCTGGGCAAGCAGGTGGCTGGGCTTAGGCCCAGGCAGGGCTTGACATGTGTTGCATGTTGGGTAGCTCCAGACAATATGGCTATGGGATGAGCTATTTCCACTCTCCATAAGGCTGTTTCCAGAGCCCACGAGCAGATACCTACCACACCTTCACCGTCTCTGTCCTCAGGTCTGTGCTAGCAATACTGCTCCCTGTGTTGTGAGTGTCCCACCCAGGGTGTCCCCCAGGAGGCTGCAAGGACGTTCTCACTTCTCCACTGACAGAGCTGGGAAGCCAGGCCTTCCCTCCTGACATCCTTTTCTTTCTCTTTTACTTTTTTGCAGTACTGAGAATTAAAGCCATCATCATCATCATCATCATCATCATCATCATCTTCCTCTTCCTCTTCCCCCTCCTCCACCTCCTGCTCTTCCTCCTCCTGCTCCTCCCGCTCTTCTTCTTCTTCCTTCTCCTCATCCTCCTCCCTGGGTTTAAACTTGCAATCCTCTTGCCTCAGCTTCCCAGTGTGCTGGGATTACAAGCTTGTGATCCAGCTTTTATACTGAGCCTTTACTTTGCACGTAGAGCCCTGTTACAGGGCAGTCTTACTCCACACTGGGCTTTTTCTACCCCAGCGTCTGGCCTCCCATAACACTGCAGGTGATTCACCTCTACTTGTGCCTGAGGGCTTCTGACAGGCTAGGCTGACCGTCATGCCAGCCGTGCCTTCAGCCTCCTCGCCTGGAGGTCACGTAGCCCAGCTGGGATGCTGAACCTCCCGGAAGTCATCTTCTCCTGCCTGGCCACTCCATGAGCCTTGTTCTGCTTCAGAGAACCTGTCTGGGAACTTCAAGATGGAAAGGCTGCCCCTAGGCCAGCCTGAGGCCTCAAGGTGAACACGAAGAGCAGTTCCTTGTGATACCCCAGGTGTTCCTGGGTACCAGAGTGCCAGGATACTAGGTCAACTGGCATTGTAGGGTCTCCCTGTAATCAGCCTCCAAATATGTGGGGTCTCTCAGAAAGGGGATCCTGACAGTGGCTGATGCCCAGGCCGGCTGGCCCCTGTGTGCGTCAGGCTGTGTCCTGACTCCTCCTCTCCCTCTCCCTGCCCCCAACTTCAGGGTGACAGGGTCTGAAAGGGAAAGAAAAGAGTGGCAAATGAGTAGACCTGCCTTGGGCTGCTGAGGGCAATGTGCTCTCATTGTCAGTGTCACCAGCACTGATTTATTTTCAGCTCAGACCTCTAAGACCTTGATCTCCCAGTTCTGTGTCCTCAGTTCTCTGATCTTGCAGCTGTGACCTCACCAGTGGGGCTCTGAGACAGCTCCCCCATGCCGGAAGATCAGGGGCCAGGGCCTCAGGGCAGAGCCCAGCCTACGACTACCTGCTGCCCCACCTGTCCGGGCACCTTCACTCTTGTCTGTAGTCTGGCTTTGCCTCTTCTTTTCTTCCCATCTGCATTTTAGCCATTGAAATTCGGGCTCTGCCCCTGTGCAGCCTGCTGCCTGGGTTTCTGATTCAGAGTCTGGACACTTTTGCAGGGGACACCCAGAGCACTTCCCAGGGCAGAATAGCGACCGGCTTTTGGGATGGAAATGTGTATTGTGAAACCCTGAAAGACCTCCCCTGAGGTCACTGGCCTGGGGACTTGCAGTATGTCCTTGGGAGGGAGGCAAAAGGGGACAGATGTTCTATCATCTGTTTTGAGCTCATGTAATTCATTTTATTATGTGCAGGGAAAATTTAAGAAAATTAGTAAAATCAGCACATAGTCCCAACTCCCTGGAGAAAACCACTTTCAGGGATCAGGTACACTCACTCTGGCTTCCTCCTGCCTCTCTCCTTCCTTTATTCTCCACAGAACAGTGACCCTAGAAGCTGCACTGATTTAAAACCATTTCCTCTTTTGGGGCAGGTATTTCATTTGGAAAAAATAGTGAGCGCCTGGCGCTGCTAACACTCAGGAAAGGCTGGTGGCTATGCTGGCTCTGTGGAACCTGGCGGATCTGGGGAAGACTCTCTGGCAAAGATGCTGTTTACTGAGCTGTATGCGTTCAGAGTGCAGGGTGACAGAGTGTGTGTCCACAAAAGGGACATGGTGGGGACCACCACAGCTGAGCAGCAGGGAGCCCAAGGAAGGGTAGGAGACCGGTCCTAGCCATATCGGCAGAAGCCACGGTGATATCTGGCAGGTCTGTGCTCAGTGTCCTGTAAGAGGAAGCTTCAGGTTTGCTCCTGGCAGACAAGACCAAGATAGGGAGAAGCCAGTCAAGGGCTGGACTGGGCCAGCAGAGGCTGCAGCGCAGATCTCAATCCTGCAGCCGCCCTGGAATGGGAGGGCATGCTGGAGATGGACGTGCAAATCCAGTCCTTTGAGACATGATGGAAAAGCACCTGGTTAAAGATTCAAAGATGAAAGTACTCACCTTTTGGATATGACTGGGAGCAGGTAAGGGAATAGCCCTGATGCCACCAAAGCACCACGGCTGTGTGCTGTGTGGGGAGGCTGCAGCCGCTGCCATGGTCCCATCTGGGCACAAGCAGGCTAATACAGGCTCCTGGAGCCAAGCATCTTGGTTTGGAGGCAGCTGGTGTGGCAAAAGGCATGGAAGAAAAGGCTGAGGGAAACCTCTCTCTGGTCATTTACGACTCCGCGTCTCCCTGTTCACTTATGCGGAGAGTGTGTCCTGCACTGTTATGTAACAACCCTCTGTGTGGGGCTCTGCTCAGAAAAGGCTTCACGCCTGTTCTGGGCACCACAGTGAAACTCAGTCCAGGACAGTGGCTCACAAGGACACAGCGCCACAAGGAGGAGACATGTGTCCCAGGCAGTGACCCTCACCTTAGACTTTGACCTTCTTCCCTTCTGGGAAAACAGAAGCAGGATGCTTTGGAACTCAGGAAGCACTGGGCACCTCACAGGAATTCCACAGGAAGCACGCTCAGGCCTCTGCCCACAGGGCTGCGTGCAGGTGCTCTGCGTGGGCAGCAGAGCCACGAGTCTGAGCACGAGGAGCCAGGAAGGCTGCAGGAAGGAAGTGGGATGTAGACTGACTGTGAGACACCCGTCTGAAGAGGGAAACCACATGTAACGTGAGCAGGAATGCATGATGGAAAACATTTGGAGCCGGGAATGTAGCTCAGTGAGAGCATTTACACAGCATGCTCGATGCCCTGGGTTCCAGCCCAGCAATGCAAAGCAGTTCAGATTAAATAAGTAAATGAAAAGGAGGAACCGTAACCTGTAATGGGATTGGAGCAGGGAGGAATTTTTAAGCAAGGAACAAAGAAGATAAAAAAGAAATGGCACAGCCAGGACCTCAGGCGACACAGGGCGCTGAGGAAGAGCCCTGCCTACGGCCGACCCGGCTTATGGAGCTGGAGGCAGGAGCCTTCCCCTAGGGCCCCGGAAGTGTCTCAGCTGGGCTGTTTGCCTCAAAAACATGCGAGAGGAACTGTGAGTGGCAGGACCTCGTGGGGCTAACAAAACCTCTCTTCCTGCTGTGTCTGCCAGCACCTTTTCATGACAAGCCTCATGTCACACCATCAGCAAAGCACAACTGTCTCAAGTCCTCAGTCCTGTGTTCACAAACCAGGCCAGCAAGGGCGCAGCTGGAGCAGAGAAGGAACAAATGAAAAAGCAGAGCAAGGTCTCACGGAAAGGCAAGTTTGCAAGGACTTATATTGAAGGTCCTTGTATTTAGCCCTCTCATTCTCTCTCTCTCTTTCAAGGTTTGAACCCAAATCTCTTCAGGTGAGTGGTTGTCAGACTGTGCCAAGGGCTCCACAATCAAGGCCACAGGCAGCCCCTGCAACGGCTCCACATCCCAGAGCAGCCCCTCTGGCTCGACTCTGGTCCTATAGATCCTTATTTTTTTTTTCTCCCGCCCCATAGCCCTTCCCCAGCCCTTCTGACCCACATTTTACCTCCATAAAGATGCAGTCTTTCCATCCCAGCAAGCTCGGGAATGAGGGTGGTGCTGAAGGGCGAGCCTCCTCTCAAGAGTGGGGTGTGACATCTTGGATTGTGCTCCCGGTGTCCCCAGGAAGGAGAGCAGAACCACTCCCCCTGAATGACTGGCCCCCAGGACTGATGGAGGGTGACCCCAACCTGCGCCCAAACTGGAAAGAGCAGCCTCTTTATGACAGGTGGTGAATCTAAGAAGCTCTGTCTGCAGCATGATTCCAGCCTGTGAGGTAGCATCTAAGGGGGGAGAGGAACAGGGAGACATCATGGTGGAAGGGTAGGGTGCAGGAAAATGGCAGCCAGCCTTCAAGGACCCCGACCGTGCTGCCCCTGAGCCCAGCTCCACCCCTTTGAGTGAATGGCCAATAAGTGGCTACAATGGCCAATAAGTTCCTCTTTCTTTGCTTAAACTAGCCCAAGTTAGGTTTCCATAAATTACCAACAAATGATACCAACATATGTAGCCTTCTTCCTTTAAAAAGAAAAGAGGCCACTGTACTACAGTTCACTTCTTTGACTCAGGGTTTCTGTAGAAGGTAATGTAACTTTGAGGAGAAACTGGGAATCTAGAAAGAAAGATCTTTGTGTCAGAGTGAGAAGAGGAGGAGGAAAGAATCATCACAAAGGACAGCTGGGTAGCGAAGCCCCACCCTTGAATGTGGGGACAAGTCCAGACAGAAAGAGGCAGTGTGCACAGCCTGTGTGCCACTTCCTGCAGATGCCAGCAGGGAGTCACATTGGGAGGCTGAGGAACCCAAAAGACGTCCTTTAATCCCAGAAACTTGTGTTAGTCTAACTTGTGCTAGTCATTTCTGTCGCTGTCACAAAATATCTGAGAAAAATCATTTGAAGCAGGAAAGTTGACTTGACTCATAGATTCAGGGGTTCAGTCTGTGGTCAGCTGGTTTCATGGCTCCAGGCCTGGGGAAAGGTGGAAAGGTCACAGCAGAGGGTGAGGCTGAGGAGAGGAGCTCACCTCACAGCAGCTGGAGAGTGGAGCTGGGAAATGAACTGGAGACTAGACACACTCATCCAGGTTGGGCTCCCAGTGACGTGGGTTCTCCCATGAGGCCCTAGCTTCTTCCAGCCCATTCAGCCATGAACTCATCAGTGAAGGAACCTGCCACGAAGTCAGAACCCTCATGACCCAGTCGCCTTCCAAATACCCATCAGTCATCAGTCCAGCCTTCAGCATGTGGCTTTGCAAGACATTTTAGATCCAAACGACAGTGTCACCTTAGATAGGAAAGGGATGTTCCAGTTGTGAGTCTTGGGACAAGATACTCCTAAATTGTCTAGGTGAGGCCTCGTAACCCCAGAGCCTTCAAAGAGGGAGACAGGGCATCGGGAGTGGAAGACGCAGGGAAGGAGGCAGAGCGTGGGTGACGTGAGGGGGCTCCACCCGCAGACTGCAGGTGCCTCTGGAAACTGGAAGAGAGGATGAGGCAGATGTCCTGAAGCTCTAGAATAAAAGCGGCCCAGCTGACACGTTATTTTAACCTTAAGATACTCACACTCTGAGAGCATAAACTTGTACAGGTTTGAGCCACTAAATTTATGGTAACTCATCACAGGAGCAACAGCAAATTAACAAAAGCTACATCTAAGAAGGCTGGTGACACAGATGATTGTAGAAAGGACAGTGGAGACCAAGTCCTTCCTTATGGGGGAGGGAGCTGCTAGATATGAAAGAGAAAATTTGAGCAAACCTTGCCTACTAGATTAGAATTTGAATTATTGGTGTGAATCAATCATTATATATCAAAACAATGTGTGTGTGTGTGTGTGTGTGTGTGTGTGTGTGTGTAGTCATCACCTTTTCCATTACTAGAACAAAATACCCCCCACACATAACATAAAGGAGGAGAGGTTTAATTTGGGTCACCATTTCAGGGGATTCAGTCCAGTCTGCCTGCACCAAGGCAGAAGCACAGTGGTGGAGGGTCGTGGTAGAAAAAGGAACCTACTTCACGGGGACAGGGAAGCAAAGCCCCAAGCAAGAGTGCTAGAGAGAAGCGTACCATGCAGAGAGGCCCTGGTGACCCACCTCCAGCCAAGCCCCAGCCTGTAACAGCACGCTCCACCGAATCAGTCCACAGACGAATGCTGTTCCCAGATCTAGCCTTCTCTAGCTCTTAATTCTGACACCATACCTGGCAAGGAGCAGAGGTACAGCGTGTGTGTGTATGTGTGTGTGTGTATGTGTGTAGGAAGGCACAAAAAGCTTGGGAATTGCAACACCTCATTACCAGTGAGCACATTTCACACTTGGATCTTGGCACTTAGATTCACATTTCTGGGTGGCTCCTTGGAGAGAGAAGTTCCAGGGAGCATCAGGGAAAGTGGAGGATGAACTAGACCAACCTCTGCACCAGGGAACAAGAAGGATCTAAACCAGATGAGGATGTATTATGTGGATGCAGAAGTCGACTCCCACTGGCCAAATCTGGAGCAGTCTGAACTGCAAAAGAAATATCCAGGATAATGTATGATGAGCCATTAAGCAGACCAGGAAACCACAGATTAGCATAAATAGAAATAAATGCAGAAACTGAAAGCCGGAGAAAGAGTGAGATATTCCTGTGGATTGAAAATATCCCTCCTCAAAGTGCTTACTCATTGTGCAGAGAGAAGAGTGGAGAAATGTGACAGGCCATTCCACCAGAAATCAGCACGAATGTCACCAGCAAGGGACAAATGGACATTCACACCAGGTGGGCCTCAGAGGGGACGCCCCTCCCTTCTATGACCCGAGCCAACAACCTGAAGCTCATACCATTGCTAAGGAGCCACTGGACACATCCACACTGGATGACAGCCTGTGACAGAACCGACCTATCAGGGCCCAGAGCGTCCAGGCCGTGAAAGGCAACGACCGACCAGGAAACTGCCCGACTCAAGGGAACTAAGACAAGGGACAGGGATGTGACGTGGGCCCCGAGCAGCCTATCTCTGTATGAGATGCTGCTGTGGCTTTGGGAACACGAAGGTGGGAAGGCAGTGATATTACCATTCTGATCTGTGTGGCTGGGGTGGAATAGGGAGGATTTGGGGTGGGACATCGGTCAAAACTTACTGTCAAATGATTGGGGAAACATCTATTTTCTCTGAGGAATTTCTTCTGTGAATTTTTGATTACTGCAAAATATAAGGGAAGAAAACAAGAAATGAGTGGGAGAAGGGAAGAAAGGAAACTTTTCCTTGTCAGTTCTATCTTACCTGAGGTTTCAAGGTTTTTAAAGGTATTTCATACATGAGTGAAAATGAAAATATGTAACTCTACAACATACACAGAACTTGAAACCTTAAAACCTTGATCAGCTGAATAATTTTATTAGATATACTCAGATATTTGTTCTTTGCTTGCCCTCAGGGTTTAGATATTTTCGAGCTGAATGCTTTTTTGTCTGGGTTTTGAAGTTAAAAATGCCCATATTGAAGTCTGGAACGATAGACTCACAATACTTTTGAATGTTGCTAAAGTTTCAGAAAAATGAGATTTGGGTCTGCTTGGGGTGGCTGGCAGCTCATTAGGTCCTCCGCGCTTTGACACATTCTCATGGCAGAGGTTTGCTGGCCTTACCACGAGATGAGAACACATTCTTCTCCCTGTCATACTTTACAATGAAGTAAAAGTAGAGAAAGCAATGCTTCACTCAGAATGAGCTATTCAAGATTTTCCCCTTTTCTTAAACCAGAGAGCTAAGAGTGAATACTTTCAAACACAAGGAACAGCAAGCAATATAAATTATGTCTTGTGCCTAGCAATTAGATCCAACAAATGTGAGGGGTTTTTTGTTTTTGTTTTTTGAGACAGGGTCTTGCTTTGTAGTTCAGGCTGGCCCTGAGCTCACTATGTAGCCCAGGCGAGTCTGGAACTCACAGCAGTCCTCCTGCCTCTGCCACCCAAGTGCTGCCATAATAGGCGTGAGTCTTCATGCCCAGCACTGTGGTATGTGATATTGATTGCTGATGGGTGTGAGTCACCATGCCTGGCATTGTTGTATGTGGTAACCAGGAATCAAACCTGGGACCTTGAGCTTGGAAAGCAGGTACCAGAACCACTGAGCTAAATCCTCTGCCTCAAAGGTATTTCGCTTATGGAGTAAGATATGACAGAAACGTTTCTGTCCATCCAACTTCTCTCTCCCTGCACAGAGGTGGCCACTGTAGCCAAGCTGGCATGGTACTCCTGCCAGCTGTGGCTTGCTCTGTATTTCTATAAACAATGTTTACATGGCTTTGGGCATTTAAAAATTTATGTGGGGTATAACTTTACATGTACAGCCCGCAACTTGCTCTTTTACTGAGAAAAAAGTACCAGAGTTTTTCCTATGTTTTCTTCCAGCTTCCAGGAGTTTCACAGTTCCAAGCTTTATACAAATCTTTAATTCGAATTCGTCTAGAGCTGATTGTTATAGCTGGTGAGAAATGAGGTTGGTGACTTTTTGATTCCTCTTACCATGGATTGACACAACTCTCCTTAGCTTTGCTAAGTACTGGAGTGCTTTTGTCAGACATCACTTTGCTGTATGTGTGAGTTCATCTTGGTCTATTTGTTCCCCTGCTGGGTTGATATCATAACATTAGTTAGTTCCACACAAGGTCCATTACTGTAGCATTCAGGTAAGTCATTAAGTTATTTCTTCAATATTTTTCTCTTTGAAGATAGTTTGAGCTATATTTAGGCCCTTCGTATTTCCATGAAAATTTGAAAGTCACCTTGCCTATTTCAAAAGAACACCTGGGATTTCAGTTAGGGTGACAGGGAATTTATAAATCCGTTTGGGAGTCAACTAAGGTCTTTAAATACCGAGTTCAAATCTGTTGGAATAATATCCAGCCCACCGGTTTGCTGGATCACATGACAGTCATACATGTTTGTAGGAGCCTTCATGCTGCTTTTATAACAGTCTGTTTTGTGCTTCCACTGAGAACATACAAGAAAAGGCTCCACTTTCTTCACTCTTTTGTTTTATTTTAAGAATGGCCAGGCTGACAGGTGAAGTGTTGTGGTTTCAATTTGACTTCCTGGGGAAAGTGACACTGAGCCGTTATTCATGAGTTTGACTTTTCTCCTCCATGTACCGATTGGCTATTTGCATGTCTTCTTTGGAGAAATGTCTGTCCAAGCCCTCAGCCTAATTTAAAACGAGAACATTTTTGACTATTAAGTTATTGAAGCACCATTTCTCTTCTGGACATTAGTCTTCTATCAGACACAGGTTGCAAATACTTTCTCCCACTTTCTCAGTAGTTTGCCTTCATACTTTGTGGATTCTTCTTCTGCCACGAGGAAACTTTCCAGTTTGGTGCCATCTCCCTTACTTTGGTTTTTGTCGCCTATGCTTCTGCTGTTGTATGCATCATGGCCGATACCTCCAACGTGAAGTGTTTCCCTATTTTCTCTTCTGGAAACTACAGGTTTAGGGTCAGAGTGCTTATCCAAAAAAGTGGAAATCAGGGTTCTGCAGAGTTACTGACACTTGCAGTTTGCAGTAGCACTATGTAGTCTAGCCAAGATTTGGAGGCACCCTAGACGCCTGACAGATGCCTGGGTAACAGAGTGTGGTGTGAGGCAGACGGGATGGTATGCACTGTAATCCCAGCATTCTGCCAGGCTCAGGCCGGAGGGGCCTACCCAGACCAGGAAGCCTGGTGACCTGATGAGACTTTCTCAACATAAAAACATGTTTTAAAAAGGGCTGAAGATATAGCTCAACAGTGTAACAGCCCTAGGTTCATCTCCATCCCTCGTAGCACCACACACACGCGTGTGCACACGCACACACACACACACAATAAAGAAGGAAAAAAAATGTGTGTTGTGTGCACAATGGCATATTACTCGGTCCTTAAAAAGTAAAACTTGTAATACTCGTGTACATGTGGACAGACCTGGCAGATCTTACAGTAAGTGAAATCACCCTATCCCAGAAAGACAAATGCTGGGTGATGCCACTGGTCTGAGCTGTCTACAGTAGGATGACACATCAGAGGCTAAGGGGCCACAGCATCACTGATCAATGGGCATGTGACTTTTGTCAAGCAACTCGATGAGGTCCTAGAAATCTGATGTATGACATGGCTCCTAGTCAGCAATCCTGTATTACACGGGTAAAAGTTTGAGAGCATAGTCTAATACTGTGTTCTTTCCACAATAAAATTAAATAAAGTGAGAAGATTACAGGAAAAAAAAGCTCAATAATGTAGTAACAACACTGAGCATAAAATATCTCTTTATTTATTTATCTCTCACTGAGCATGAAATATCTCTTCATTTATCCGCTCTTTAATTGACTGCTGGGCTGTTTCACTGTTATCCGTGTGGAGGTCTCAGGTAGCTTTTGTTCAGTTTATTCCTATGCATTATACATGTTTTGATGCTAATATAAAAGAATTTAAAATTTTACTTTCTAATTGTTGCTGACATGTAGAAATACAATTGTGTTTGTGCTTTGACTTTGCATTCTGTGGCCTTTCTGAATTTGTATACTAGTTCTTAAAGCAGTGGTGCATATTCATCAGGATTTTCTGCAGGTATAACCTGTCAACTGCTAATAAAAGTGGTTTCACATATTGCCAGTCTGCAGATATGTCTTTCTTTTTCTTCTTCCTTACTGTACTCGCTGGGACTTCCAGTGTAGTACTGGTGTAATGAATATCCTTGCTTTGTCCTAAAATTTAGAAAAATTTGCTTTTTCACCACTAAACCTAGTGGCTGTAAGTCTTCCTTTATGGCTTCTCTCCAATGCATGCCTGTCCTACAAAAGACTGAGGAAATAAATCAAAATTAGTTTGGGGCTATTATAAGTAGTGCAGCTATAAATGCACTATATATAAATGCAGCTATAAATACTTTTGAATATTTCAAGTGGTGCCATGTGTACACCTATAAGTTGGGTAATTTTGCCTTGCACTGAAATCTGTGGGTCATGGGTAGGTATGTGCTGAGCTTAGTGAGATATATCACTTGTTAGTAACCGAGAGTCAGTCCCACAACTAGGTCCTTAAGTGAATTGGTCTCTAAATGAGATACTGTGCATAGTATGTAAATTACAGTATTCAGAACAATGAAATGGTCAGAGGCCAACTCGATAACTCAGTTTTTATTTGCATAACTCTTCCATGCAGTAGCATAATGTGTAACAAGACATAAAGCGACAGCACTGACCTGTGCAGCACAATCAGCGAAAATCACAATGCTGTGTAAACACGGTGTTCTGGGCCAAAAAAGACACCAAGACTCTAAAACGAGATGTACAGAGCTGTACAGAAAAAGTTGTAAATCCCAGCAAGGGGTTGTACATCCAAACCGGGTACCTCAGTGGTATGTTCTGGAGCAGTCCTTAAACAGATGGGACATTAAACAAGCAGGATTTGTACTTTCAGTGCGGCAATTGACACCTCCACCGCAAGGTCCCTCAGCTCGAGCGAGCTGCTCCTCAGCGCACGCGCTGCCTTCAGCAGGAAAACCGTGTTGGGGACTGTAGCAAACGAGGAATTCAAGAAGAAAAGGCAGTTGTTGTCTTCACCATGTACAGCTTGTGAAGCACCGGTGTCCTGGAGTCCTGGCTGTTCCCTCTCTCTGCTGATGCCCAGTGATGTTGTTTTGGTCTCTCTGAGGGTGTGCAGGGTCTGGCACTGTGGCTTGTTTGGTTACTGGTGAAGTGGTTACCTCTCATTTGCATATTCTCCGCCTGACCCATCTTTTATGGGAAATGTTCTAATCACTATCAACGTAGGTGTGTTAAGATTCCCTAGAATATTGACTTTGAGCCTTTCTTTAAC
Organism: Petromus typicus; assembly: GCA_004026965.1. Classification (NCBI taxonomy): domain Eukaryota; kingdom Metazoa; phylum Chordata; class Mammalia; order Rodentia; family Petromuridae; genus Petromus; species Petromus typicus. The sequence continues at coordinate 112,411 of PVIR01000699.1, read as the reverse complement.
TGCCCCCTGGCCTATTTCCAGGATAAAAATCCTGGGAGAAACGTGGGTTTTGAGGAAGCTGATTCCGAAGTGAGGTTTGTCTCGGCTCACTCATTTAGGGCATATCGGTGAGCATTTGGCGAACAGTGTGCACTGGGGCGCCACACTGAGCATGGTAGTGCCGTCCTACCTGCGGAATTTGTTGGCAAGTGGGGAGAAGACAGGTCGCCTGGCAGCCCTGGGCAGTGATGAGCACCGTGAAGAGAGCAGAGTGACCCAGCATGGCTGGGAGGGGAGCACACATCGGCCAGGGCGTTGAATAGTCATTTTTCTGACAGACAGGACCCTCCAGCCTGTGTCAGCATGGCCGGAAGGCAGCAGACCAGGGATGGGGGTGTGGGAGTGTGAGGGTGGGTGGGAGGGGAGGTGGTGTTCGGGATGAGGGAAGGTCAGGGGGAAACAAGGTGTCTGAGTATCTAGCACTCCCTCTTTTAGGTCAGAAGGGTACACTGGATGGCACAGAAGCCTGGCACTGGGCACACCGGGGTCGCTGCTCTCGGGGCCGTGGGCTGACCTAGGTCCTGGCCTGCCTCACACATGAAGCTGAGTTCAGGCAGCAGGGAGGGCTGCCTCTGACACCCGCGGCTGGCAGTCCTTGTCCGAGGGCCATGGGCTGCGGGACTAGAAAGCCTCAGCCCCCACAGCTCCAGAGAGCCATGGCAGAGCCGCGGCAGCTGAGACTTGGCAGCAGCGCACTCTGATGGCCTGGCTCTCCCTCCCTCACTCCTCTTCCCGGGAGCCCATCTTGTGTTAGGCAGGTGCCCCGAATCCTTACCCGAGGGTCTGCTTTTAGGGGAGCAGCCTAGGACACATGATGCGGGTGTGTGTGCACACGCACACACACTTGGCATGGGAGCCGAGGCCTTGAGCATGCCAGGCTAATGCTCCACCACTGAGCTACCCTCTCAGCTCGACTCATTTTCTTTTCTCTGTGTTTTCCTACTGGCAGACAGGAGTATGTGCTGTGAGCCAGCCAGTGCTGCATGTAAGCAGGCTGATCTGTCCTTAGACTGGTAACCTGCTCTCTCTGGGGCTGTATGTGCTTGTTACCAAAGTGGGACAAGAACAGTGCCACCTGTTAAGGCTGCTGCCAGCACTCAGTGGAAGAATGTAGGCATGCCTGAGACGCGGCTGGCGGATGCTCACGGCAGTCTCGCTTTCTCTGTGACTGTGAAGCCTCAAAACAGAGTTCACAAGACATTGCAAGCTGTGGGTTATATTCTGCTGTGTTCCCTAAGAAGTGCTTGGTTGGTGTCATGAGCCGGGACGCAGAGGTGGCAGGACTAGCGGAGCTGGACACCCTGAGGTACTGTTCATGCGCACCTCTCCTTTGATCTGACAGACATCCCAAAGAATAGGTCCTGCTGGGATTGTGAAGCCAGGAAGCCAGTACTCACAGAGCTGGGTCGCCTGGGGATGCAGTATACAGCCTAGGCTCCAAGCCAGACCTCAGGACCAGGTCCCACCTTCCAGAAGGGGCTCCCGGTCAGATCACTCAGGGCACCTCAGTCTAGCCGTAGGGACTCCTGCCATGCAGTGTCACCGGGCCTCAAGGCTTCCTGGGGCAGTGGTAGTTTGCTTTCAGGGAGGTTTCTGCTCATCCTCTTATTTCTCCCCACGACTAGTTTCTAGTGGGAGGTCGGGAGGCCCCAGGAAGCCACAGACCCAGGAGGCCCAGGCCAGGCCACCCACGCCCTCCCCCTGGGGGCAGCCTCAGGCCAGGGATCCAACAGGGCTGGTCTGTGGCTCCTTGCAACACCGCTGTGTGTCCACCAGTGCAAGGAAGTGTGTGGGGTGCGGGGCGGCTGGAGGGTGTGACCCCCGAGACAGAATCTGAAGGCGAGCTGGGTGAAGGCAGATCTGGGCTGGGCAAAGAAGGGAGGAGTGGAGGGGGTGGGGCAGGGTGGGGCTGCTGGGCAGGTTGGTCTAGGGTTAGGGGTTACATGCCAGCTGTGGGCGGAGGCTGCTGCTGGTGTAAGGAGGGAGCAAGAGGGCTCAGATGCAGGGCAGGGGATGAGGGCTTGCTAGCCCCGCATGAGAGCAGGCTGCCAACGCCCTTAAGTGAAGTGAGTTATTTTTCATTTCTAACTGCTTTGCGGTTTCCCTTCCTCCACGCTAGCAACTGCAGCCGGTCACAGATTTCTCATCGATGCAGCTTTTCTTTTAGCGACAGTGCACCTTTTTCCCGGGGGCTCTGAACTTACACCCACAGGGCCCTGAGCAAAAGGCAGACGGAGCCCAGCGACAGCACGCCAGACCAGGAAGGCTCCGCGCTGAGCTCCCGGCACTTCACAGCCTCAGAAGCCCCGTCCGGGGATAAAATACTAGGAGGTCTGCGCTGCGCTGCGCTGGGCCAGTGACTGACTGGGCGCCGCGCGGGCATCGGACCCGCCTGCAGGCCAGTGAGCCCTCCGCGCCGAGGGGGTGGGGTGGGTGCGGCCGGACCCCTGGGGCGGCCTCGTGAAGCAGGTGCCTGCAATTGCCGCCAGCGCTGCCTCTGCTGGAGGTCTGGAAAACGCAAAGCTCTGACTAAACAAAACATTTCTTTTGTTAAGAACTTTTCTCCACCCGAAGCTTTCAGCCACGTGAGGCTCTGACCTCCCACCCTCGCGATTCAGCGTTCGGCTGTCGGCTGCTGGGTAATAAGGGAATCTCACGGAGCTCAGGTCAGGACGAAGTGTGCTTGCAGCCAGCGCCTCCACACACTGCTCTGAGTGTCCCGAAGTGCAGGAGGAGCCGCAGCAAAATGAAAGCCAGCGCTGCGGGGGGGCAGGTGGGGACGGGCAATAGTTGGGGCTAAGAGTGCGTTTGAATCAGGTTTTATGGCTGATTTATTACTGATTTAGAGACGAATGTTACATTAAGGCTGAGTTCCCCGCTGCACAGACCTTGGGCAATGTGCTTCCAGATAAGCATGCAGATTTTACTACTACTACTAATAATAATGATAATATTGGTAATAGAGTGTTTGCTATACTCTCCCCAGAGAGCGTCATCAAAGACATTGATTAACTCCTGACCTGTGTCTGGCACCAGCTACCTCTGCAAATACTACCTTGATAGATTCTCAAGGGTTTTGTACCTAAGACCTTTGCAAATAAAAGTATTCAGATAAACTCCACTAGCGTCTATTATAAGGATGATTTCTTCATTCTGGGTCTATACGTGCAGTGCAGATTAATCGCTTATACCAAGACAGCAGCTTCTGCTTTGGAGGAATTAGGAAAGAAGAAGCAGGTTTAATACATCCACAGAGAAGTTCAGAAGTTCAGGGTAATCTGTTTTAGGAGCAAAGTCATCCCCAGAGCTGGAGTCGGTCAAAAGATTTGCCGGTGTTAATGGGATAATAAGATATACCTGATAATAAGATACACCTGAGACCAGATAAATATTTGATGCTTTTGCAAAGCACTGGGATTTCTTTCAGTTTTTCCTCTGCTGACATATCCCTCCATGGGGTCTAGACCTCGTGGTTTTAAGGAATCTCTGCAAACGGAGCGGGACCCGGATTCCCTAGAGCGCCAAGCGTGTGCGGGAAGGCAGAGGCCGAACCGAGGAGCGTGCGCGTGCGCGCGCTTCCCCGCCTGCGTGTGGGGGAAGGGCGGCGCCGGGAGGAAAGACAAGAGGGCGACAAAGCTGCCACCTAGTGGCGGCTTCCTGCAGTGTATATAACGCAAGTCTGCAAGCCGGGGAGGTCAGTCGCTCCAAACTGCTCAGCGCTCCGGGAGCCAGCGAGCTCCCATCTGGGAAGGCGAGCTGCAACCATCGGCTGCCCGAGGTAAGGAAGCTTGCACAGCAGCCCTGCTGAGACCGCATCGGTGGCGGCGGGGCTCCTGCTCCCGGCCCGGCTCTTTCCGATCCATGGATCGTCAGAAGGGCGCAAGGGAAAGGCTGCATGGTGTGTTGCCTGTCCTTACAAAAACGCTTCTGCCGATCCCTGGATTTACCTCTCGCTGCAGAAAGCAAAGGCAGAGTTTTCTTAAGTCGCTCGTGGAGGGCGAGTTCCACGTGATCCGCAGGATGCAGGAGTGCAGCAGCGTGTGTTTACCGCGGTGGGTTCTCAGGCTGCCTAGAAAGTCGGGCAACTTTGGAAGAACTAGCGCGCTGTCTGCTCTGCTCGCCCCGCACTGGCCGGGCTGAGCTCCGCGCTGCTGTTTACCTGCGCCGCTTTTGGTTTATCAATTGGGAAATCAGAAATCGACCTCGGATGCCTAATTCCAGGGGCGTCTGTAAATCCAGGAAAGCGGCCTGAGACTCTTTCGTGAATCCACAATGTTTGAATCTGCGGATTACTGGAGTCTGTAGCGAGGAAGCTAGAAATGTGAATGTTAACTAGCCTTTGGTCCCCACTGCATCCTTGTTAGTCTGCTCTGAGTATTTAGAAAGTGTTAGGCGGTGGGCGAAAACTTGAGGCAGTGTGGGAGAAGCATACTCTAGTGTTTTGGAATCTGAGTATACTTCCGTAGACCACTCAGGTAAAACGAGAATTTTGTTCACTTTGTTAGGCAGGAAGGGTCGGCTGGCCGGGTAAGGCGTGAGGTCAAGGGGTGGATGAGTCGTCAGGACTTGTGACTTCCAGGGAGAGTGAGGAGCTGTAAAAGCCAGACTGGCTGGCTCTCTCTCCCTGCCCCCTTGCTCTCTTTCTTTCTTTCCTTCTTTTCGTTCCTGTTCCTTGTTCACAACAGGATTAATTAGTTTTTCTGAAGCAGTACTGCGTCTCCCCTTCGGGGGTTTACAGCCCTGGGTGGCACGGCAGAGTCGTCCTCGGAAACTTCGGTGGCAAAGCGGCAGTGCGGCGACTTTCTTTTTTTCTCTGAAAACACAGATGCCGCCTTTGTGTCCCTTTTAGTCCCGGAAAATGCGGCTGGTTCCGCGCCTGGCCTTCCCGTGGGCTCGAAAGGACGGCGGTCGGGCTTTCTCTTGTCCAAGGCAGAGCCTCGCTCGGGTGCCGGCTGCTCAGGGCTCTGGCTTGGAGCAGTCTGCCCTTTCCCAGCTGCGCCTTGAGCTCTGCACCGTGCACTGACAGCCTGCCCAGCTCAGACACAGCCCCAGGAAGAAGCAGGAGGAGGGGAGACCGAGGACGCTTTCGTGCTACTGCCTGCCCCTCTGTTTAAAAGGAGCGAGGATTGCCAATGCCCATCATTTTTCAAAAGTCCAGAAACTTTAAGCACACGCTTAAGTGAGTGAGGGCTTTGGAGGCGAGCTTATCCCGAATGAACAGCAAGTCCTTGGAGAGTTGAGAAGGTATTATGATTCCTAATCAGGCCCAGAACAGGCCAAGTATAGGCTTTCTGGATGAAAGAAAAAAAACACACACAAAAACCCCTACTTAATTAGAACAGTGGCTTTTTGTGTGCTAGGCTTGGGCAGAGAGCTCCTGTTTTCAAGTCGACACCAGGGACGTCGGTGAAAGTTACTCAAACCTGAAGCTCCAGGACCAGCACTTCATAAACCTTAAGAGTAGTGGAGGAGAAAGAAAAAGCCCTGGAAAGATTCAGATCTTTAGATTATTAGCAGAGATTTTATAGAACATGAATGGAATTTGAGGCCTAAAGGCATTCGTGCTTTTAAATCAGGTAACTGCAGTACTCAGTTTTATTCTTAGAGCAGGCATCATATTAAGATGAATGATAGACATGTTGGTATAATTTAGAAAGAAACCAAAGATTGTCTCCTGGCAACTGTTTTAAAAGTCCACAAAAAAAGGCAACGAACATACCGGTATCTAGTCTAATGAACTTAAGCAGCCAAAAAAAGCAAAAGGGACAGATCAGGACTGGGAAGTGTGTCTTGGATTTTGAATACTTTGTGCTTTTCTGCGGGGAATATTTGATGCTTTTGTTACTGCTGCTGAAAAAGAAGACACCTACACCAAGCTCTGTTACCTGTTCTCAGAGTGGCCCAGGGATTCCCCAGTTCCTCGGTGATGGTTCTGGAGGTTTGGAAGGGGGGTGTGTTCTCCCAGATGCTCCGAGGGGAGACAGGACTGGACCACCTTAGCCACCTGGGGCCACCGGGGACGAAAGGATGGAGGGAAGCCTGGCAGGGTGGGAGGTTGCAGTGTGAAGGCAGGACGAGTTGGCCAGGTAGCCTGCAGCCTCTTGTTTCAGAGACGACTTTGACTTTGTCCCTCTGTCTTGTGGGAGGAGCCTCGGTCCCCGCAGTGCTCACTGTGGGAGCCACAGCGTGTATCCCTGAGCGCAGACATGAAACACTGTCTGCTCTGGTGGCCTCCTCTGCCTTGTCTGGTCCAAGCTGGGTGGGAGTTGGCTCTGACTACGGGGCCACCCCAGACAGCCACCCCTGTGATGAGGGGTCCTGGATCCGCTCTGCTGGGCACAGCCCTGCTCCTGCAGGCTGCTGAGCACGATAGGACAGATTGGGTTTCTGGAGGTGCCACTCACTTGACCCTGCCAGGGCCGTGGGAATGGGTGGCCTGGTTCAGAGTCAGGTGTGGATTTTTCTCTGTATGTGCACTGATTACGTTTTAGGTTCTCAAATGTTTCAAAAGTGTCCGTAAGGTGCACAACATAATACTGTACTGTTTTCTTTCTCTCGGCACTGGGGGGACAGATTGCTACCCAGCCTAGTGGTGGCTCCCATGAGCCTCCATGTGTCTGTCCCTGGACTCCTCAGCCAGGTTGGCTGGGTATGTTCCAAGTAGTTTGAAGGAAGAATTGACTCAACAACAACCAACAAGAGAAGCCTTCAGGATGTGCTGCTGTGTCCTGTCTCGGCTGCCACAAAGGAACCAGAGCGTGTGGCTCCGCTAGTCAAAGTATGTGGAGAAGCCAAGGGTGCAGAGAGCTCCATTTGGAGTCACTGTGCCTCAGTTTCCAGATGTGCAGCAATGGAAGTGACTGTAGAGGGTCAGCTCTTACCTTGGGAAAGTACTATCTCCAGGAAGTTCCACTGTGGGACACAGGTGACAAGTTCCAGAAACTGGTGAAGGAAGTGGGGTCCAGACACTGGCCTTGGGCTTTGGAGCTGGTCCCAGCACCCCAGGGCTGGCACATTGTCTTATCTGAGTTTGTGAAACAGCAGTATGGCCCTCCTCCAGGGTGAGCCCCTGGCCAGACCTTCTGGGTAGATGGGTCACCTCTGCCCCAGAGCCCTTGGTCCACCTCTATGGCTCCTGCACACACAGGCCCAGGACGCCCTCCTTGGCCCTGCTGTGCCCAGCTCTTCCTCCAGCTCTCTGGGGATCCTTGTCTCTGCCAGGCTGAGCGGTCCTAGAAGGGCTCAACTTCCTGGACACCCCTTTGGAAGTGCCCCCTCCACCACTGGCAGGGTGGTAGCCTTCATGCATCAGAGTCCTAGCTTGATGACCCAGGGTGGCCAGCCTCACCTGCTCCAGAGCAGAGCCCCTCAATGCCAGCTGGTGAGGATCTCAAGGAGCCTCTTCTGGATGCCAGGTCCTCTGTGGATGGGGTCCTTGTGCCTGGTCGCGTTGGCAGTGTGACTGCAGGAGGATGAATGAGAGCTGAGTGCCCTGGTGGGTGCTTGTTATGTCATTACTTGGAGGCTGAGGCAGGAGGACCCTACATTCCAGAGGAGCCTTTGTCACACCGTGAGGTGCTATCTCAAAATCAAATGAAAAGGTGTGGGCTGTGGCTCAGTGGCAGAGCACTCACCCTGCATTCTGGAAACCCTAGGTTCAACCCCCAGCACCTCAGAAGAAATAAATAAGTAAATAAGACAGAGGCAGTGGGAGGTACAGACTGAGTCACAGCACAGCGGGGAGAGGAGAGACCTGCAGAGTGGGGACTGGGGCACACTGGGGCCAGAGGAGGGAAGCTGGATTATGGGGACTGTGTGTTTTGGTTAACATGGGCTGGACGCCCAGGCTGGCAGCCTCGCAGGTGCAGATGGCAGGACTGCAGGCCAGGCTGCCACCTTTAGAGCCTCTGCCCTGGAGACTTGTGACCCTGGCGTGCTCCCCTGGTGCCATCTAAGCTCAGGAGAACCGTCCAGGTGCAGCTGAATTCCACAGGCCTCTGGTCCCGGGCCGCTAAAGATGCTTGGTCTGTGAATGGGAAGCCGCAGAAGCTAGAAGTGCAGCTCCGGGGTCCTCTGCCTCACCGAGAGGGGCCCTGGTACCACTGGGATGGTACATGGCAGATGAGGACTTTTAAGGATGAGGGTCCTGGCAGGGCTGGATGGTGGCTACAGGTACCAGTGGCCACAGCAGCGCTGCCTCCTGTCATGGTAGAGGTGGGGTGCTGTTTGGGCAGACGTGGGTAGAGGGTGAGATCATTTAAAAAGTGAGGCTTGAGTCAGGCATGGTGGTCCACACCTGGAATGCTGCACTCTCGGAGGTCAAGGCAGGAGGATCTCAAGTTTGAGCCCAACTTGGGCATCTCAGCAACGGAGACCTTATCTCAAAATAAAAAATTTTTAGAAATTTAAACAAGGGCTGCGGATGCAGCTGAGTGGGAAGGCCCTGGTTCAATCCCCAGCAGTGTAATAACAATAACAACAGAACAAGCGGCCCTGCTGGGCAGGACTGGAGGGGAGGGGGACACATTGGCCTCCACTGTCTGCCATTCTTGGGAAACACAGCATGAAGTGTTAGGGGTTGTTGCCCCTCGGAAGATTTACCTAACTCTGACGTCAGACCCCAAACCCCACCAACGTCTGTGCAGTCAGAACCTTGGCTTTTCTGCCCGCCCCGCCCCCTTCCCAGGCCCTTGCTCTTGTTGCAGATCCTTCCCGTGTCTTTGTGCACAAATGTCTGCATAGAAAGCTACATGTAATTCTGTTTCTCATCTGTATTAGTGGGGTTAAATTGTGTGTGTGTGTGTGTGTGTGTGTGTGTGTGTGTGTGTGTGTGTGTGTGTATGCGCGCGCGCGTGCGCACATGGCCCTGTTCATTTCATAGTGTGTCATGACTTGTCCACAGAAGTGGTTCTCCTTCCCTCTTCACACCTGTGTAATATTCCAGACGGGGGCACACCCACGAGGCTGTATTGGACCATTCCTTTGTAGATGGACATTAGCCTCACTGGCAATTTTTGCTCTTCATGAATACTACTTTAGTAAATGTGTGTACATTTGGACACATGAATTTAAAGGAGAAGCATGTGAACTTGTAAGTTCACAGGACTAGAAAATCCTTTATTCTGAGCCCCTTGGCTTCCTCTCAGAAACCTTTGTGCCAAGGCCTTCTACCTCAAGTGTGTCATCTCGCTGAGGTGTAAGATCATGCACAGGTTACGCCCAGCATCTCCTACACTTTGGCCTGAGCCCCAGGGCTGCATGGAATGTGGTGGGAGCCAGCAGCGGGTGTGTGGCCTAGGGGGTCCTATGATCTTCTCGGTGACTGGCTCAAGCAGACCTGTCACCCAGCCTGGCAGTCAGGGCACCCAAGCTTTCTCAGACACAACTCTCAGGTCATGTGGGGGTTCTGCATCAGGCTGTCAGAGCAAGGACCTGGGTAGTGCCCCAGTTTCCCGGTCACACTTTTGTTATGACCGGGGACTCAGAGGGCATGAGTGCTAGGACCCAGAGGTGGGTTTGCTCCAGTGGCTTGGGAGGGGGTGGCTTTAGTGACAGCAGTGCCCAGCCACCCAGTCGTCCCACACAGAGGCACATGCCATAGAACAGGGCTCTGCCGATGTTGGACTGGGGAGGCCTTGTTTGTAGGCACCAGAAAACACGACCGGGCCACCGCGCAGTGTTGTCTCACTTTCCTGAGCACCTGAGGTGTGACAGCATGGTTATGGCATTCTGCCAGGCCAGCTTTCTCTCTGAGTGTTCTGGCTGCCCATTGATGCCATCTGGCAGAGCAAGGTGTGGTCAGAAGGGAGGCGGGGCCTGTGTGGCTCAAAGCCCCGCCCCCTGGCTAGTGCTGGTGAGAGCTTTGCTGCCCATTGGGTGGTGGCTGGAGACTGGGGCTCAGTGCCCACAGGGGCCTCTGGCTCTGTCCTTCCCGCAGCCTTGAGCAGAAGCAGCTGTGCCCCTGCAGCTCTGCCCCTGCTGGGCCCTCCCAGGGCGCTCCCTGAGGAGAGGAGGGTGTGGTGGGCAAGTGCCTCAGTTTGTGACACCGGGCACACTAGTTAAGAAATTTAGCATTCATTGTCTTGAGCACAGAGACAGAGGCCATGGGGCTGAATCGGTCCCCACCTGTCCCAGTGCCCCGCTGTGGTTCCAGCAGCCTGCCTGGTGTAGGAATCTGACCCAGCAGGATGCCCTCACACTGTGAGAGGCCATGCCCCTTCATTCTAAGCCCCTGTGTGGGGCCATCCTTCCTGCGCTAGGGGACATGGTGAGTCCTGGATACAGGAGGCTGAAGCAGAAGGGTCTCCCATGTGTGGAGAGTAGTGGGAGGGTTTGAACCCAAGTCCAGGCTGTTGATGGCACTGGCCATTTCTGGCTTTTGGGCTGAAGATCCTCAGCCATCTCTGTCCTATCACTGACCTCCGCTGCTTGGCTGTGAGGTGGGGCTTGACTGTCTGATCGCTGCTGCTGTCCAGTGGGATTGGGCTTCCATGGGTCTGAGGAGAAAATGCTGTGTTCACGAGTGGCACGTAAATGGGCAACAGATGTCCATTTATGGTCCTTGCCTCAGGGTGGAGTGGAGGTCAGCACCAGGCCTCCAGGTGGCCAAGGCAGTGGCAGTGTCCAGGTGGCCAGCCTAGGGCCAGCCTCGGGCCACCCTAGCCCAGCAGGGAGGCCGAGTCCTGGAAGGTGTCCTTGGCAGCTGCAAGACTGTGTCCCCCTGTCCTCAGGGCATGTGTTAGGCCGGGTCAGCGTCCTGACTGGCCTTTGCTTGTTCCTCACACCCCAGCCTGCCCGCTCCCTGGTGCCCTCCTGGGGGGCTGGGGGAGTTGGTAGAACGCCACCAGTGGCTTCACCACTGAGAGCTGTCAGGGCAGGAGGGAGGAGGCTGTCATGGAGGCTGGACTTTCACCAGTCCCACCAGTGAGGTGACAGGAGGGGCCCGAAGGAGAAGCTGGTGAGTGTGAATGCCCTCCCTCCCTGCTGCTGGGTTCCTTGTTACTCTGCAGGCTGCACTGTGCCCAGGAGGTTATGTGCTTTTGCTAAAGCATTTAGCATTTAGCATTTCCGGCTGGAGAATGCCCAGTGTTTTGTCTTCCTGGCCCGGGGTGAGCTTGACAGGTGAAGCCCACTTAGCCTCTGCTGTCTCCTGGTGGAGCCCATGATATGCCCTTTGCCCCTGAAGCTCATCTGAGAGCTGCTGCGTCCCGGGCAGTGGACCCTGCAGTTAACCAGTCAGTCTCCAGTTAAACACTAACGGGCAGAGGAGCCAGAACTCTGAGCCGGGAATGTCTGAGCTTGCGGTTGCTGCATTGGCTGATGCGGTTTCTCATGTGGCTGGCAGGGCTGCCTCGGTCCTGACCCACGGACCTCCAAGCCTCCTTCTACGGAAAGGAGCTGGCATCCACTTCCAGGGATTTGGCAGATAAGCTCTGCTCCGCCGTGACTCATGAGGTGGAGATCCACCAGCTCACTGTGGGTCTCTGATGGTGACATAGTTGTGCAGGGGGTGCAACGAAGGGGTGACAGCTTATACAAGTGGTGTCCTGAGGAACTTCAGGGCCACCTAGTGGACAAAGGGACAGTGGGAGGCAGGTCCTGGCAGTTCCCAAGTGTCTGGAGAAACAGCTCCCAGCCCAGTGGCACCTGTGGCTGAACTCTGGCTGGGCATGAGGTGGTGACAGTTAGTGTGTGAGGCCGCATGTCAGGTCTCAGGGAGAGCAGTCAGCCCTCCAGAAATGCAGCAGGTGGTGGCTTCTTCCATGCTGTGGGTCTTGGCACTTGCTACTCTCAAGCAAATAAAGGAGCAGAGACCAAGGTGAGGGCCAGGGGCATGGAGACAGCTAGCTGGTTGCCGCAGCAGAAGATGTCTGTAGGTTTGGGGTACATCTGGACAGAGGGGAATTCCACATGCTGCAGTCCTATTTTGAGTGGCTTTGTGACTGAGCTGAGACAGCAAAAGACTCGATTCTGAGGGCGAATCCTGCAGAAAGGTAGAAGGGCTGAGTCATGTTATAAGTGCAGAGATGAGGAAGGGTTGAGGTGCTTTTGCTAAGATGCTGCAGCAGGACACTCGTGCACACAGGTGTGGGAGCAGACCTGCCCTGCGTGCTCAGGAAATGGGTGAGACAACCCGGGGCCTGCTGAGAGCAAGTGGCCCATCAGCCTTGAGGTGGCCTAGGGTCCGCTGGCTCACGTTTCTTTGGCCTCAGCAACATGTTGATTTCATACCCGGGCACAGCCGGGCTATCAGTGCATCAAGAACACAGCTGTGAAAAGACACCGGAAACAAACACCACTTCTCTCGCTGGCCCGCACCACATGAGTGAGGCTCTGGGTGGGTTTTATTTTGCACTGCATGTTCTGTCGCACTGTTTTCTTTTCCCCTTTGTTTGTGAAGATGCCACAGAGCCAAAGTGGAACAGCTGAGCGCCTCAGGGCTCAGAGGGCATTTGGACTGATGTTTTCTAACAGGTACCTTTTCTCTCCAGCTTTCCTGTCGGGCTTGCTGTAGGGTGCGCGGGCCGCCCCACTCTAGACCATGGATCTGCATCTCTTTGACTACTCAGAGCCTGGGAACTACTCAGACATGAGCTGGCCATGCAACAGCAGTGACTGCATCGTAGTGGACACACTGCAGTGTGCTGTGATGCCCAATAAGAGCGTGTTACTCTACACGCTCTCCTTCCTCTACATTTTCATCTTCGTCATCGGTATGATCGCCAACTCCGTAGTGGTCTGGGTGAACATCCAGGCCAAGACCACAGGCTATGACACGCACTGCTACATCTTGAACCTGGCTATCGCAGACCTGTGGGTAGTCATCACCATCCCAGTCTGGGTGGTCAGCCTTGTGCAGCACAACCAGTGGCCCATGGGTGAGCTCACGTGCAAGGTCACACACCTCATCTTCTCCATCAACCTCTTCGGCAGTATCTTCTTCCTCACGTGCATGAGCGTGGACCGCTACCTCTCCATCACCTACTTCAGCAACACCTCAAGCTGCAAGAAGAGGACGGTGCGGCGCATCGTCTGTGTCCTGGTATGGCTGCTGGCCTTCTGTGTGTCGCTGCCTGATACCTATTACCTGAAGACGGTCACATCTGCATCCAACAATGAGACCTACTGCCGGTCCTTCTACCCCGAGCACAGCATCAAGGAGTGGCTCATTGGCATGGAGCTGGTCTCTGTCATCCTGGGCTTCGCTGTGCCCTTCTCCATCATCGCCGTCTTCTACTTCCTGCTTGCTAGAGCCATCTCGGCGTCTGGCGACCAGGAAAAGCACAGCAGCCGGAAGATCATCTTCTCCTACGTGGTAGTCTTCCTTGTGTGCTGGCTACCCTATCATGCTGTGGTGCTCCTGGACATCTTCTCCATCCTGCACTACATTCCCTTCACCTGCCAACTGGAGAATGCACTCTTCACGGCCCTGCACATCACGCAGTGCCTGTCGCTGGTGCACTGCTGCGTCAACCCCGTGCTGTACAGCTTCATCAACCGCAACTACAGGTACGAGCTCATGAAGGCCTTCATCTTCAAGTACTCGGCCAAAACCGGCCTCACCAAGCTCATCGACGCCTCCCGAGTGTCGGAGACCGAGTACTCGGCTCTGGAGCAGAACACCAAGTGAGTGGCTGTGCAGGCCTGGGGACGTGTGTGCGTGCTGTGACTGGGCATTGACTGCTGGGCCTTTGAGGATGTCAGAGTCGCTTGGTCTCTGATGCTTGGGTGATGCAAAAGAAGAGGTATGACTCTATGTGTCCTTCCGGCCAATGCAGCTGGCCCCAGCTCGGCACTCAGACGTTTTGCAGCAGGTGGAGGCAGACAGGCTGTGTTGTGCGTGGAGACCGGCTTCAGCACAGGCTTGTTGGACATCTGTATCGCAGAACCGTCTAGTCTGATGGTTTTTATATGGTGACTTGTATTTAAGTTTTCAGACTTTATTTCCTCACTATCGGTGTACCTTCTAAGTGTATTTGAAAGTTAAAATATATTTTAAATATTGTATGGGAGGTATAATGCTGATATATCCAAATTGTTGTAGTTTTAGGGTTAGTTTGACTTCAGTCTTGACTAAGGATGCCAACATTAACTGTTAGCAGATGTGAAATGATATATGAAAATATATAAATATATATAAGTCTATGCCAGTGCTGGCGCAGATGTTCTGTGACAGTAGTTTTGTGTCTGTGTGGTGCTGTCTGCCAGCACAGGACATGGAACAAGAACTGCCCGTTGCGCAGTTTGTGACATGAATAGTATTGTAAAGTTACGTCTAGAACAAGACTGCTCTGGAGTGCAAATCTGTGTCCCAAACGAACAGAGAGTTCTCTCAATTTGTAAGTTATTTTTTTAAATAAAGATTGTTTTGTTTCCTAAAATGATGTCCGTCCCATTTGGAAGGTGTGCTCGCAGGTGTCCACTGGCACAAGCAGCTGGCAGGATGGATTCACTGGGGAGGGAGTGACCTTAAAGCGACTCCCAAGGTCTTAACACCGACCAAAAGGTGCGAGGGAGAGTAGCAGGGCCCACTCATTTTACACCGAGTCTCCCAGGTGCTGATGCGTCTCGGGACAGATGGTGCAGGTGAGGCTGAGCTGCAGTGAGTGGCCACACGGGCAGAGGACACACTGTCTGTAACACTTGTGTGGCTTGGGACCCATGTCGTAGCCCCTGTCGGTGTGTGGGTGAGGGTCGGTGGTTTGTCTTGCTCTCTCTTCCTACACACCCTTCTGGGGGGTTGCACTCCTGTGCAGACTTCTCAGTTAAGATGGGCCAGGAGACTACACGTCCCTCTTGTCCACTATAGCCGTGTCCCAAGGCCTCCAGAGATGCCTTGAGCCTTGGAAAAACTCACCCTTACACACAACTTTTCCTGTACATGTGAACCTATTTTAATTTATAAGTTAGCCATGGTAAGAAATCGGTGAGAGCTAATACTAACGTGGGACTTTTGATGTTATTTAAAATTATGAATTACTTCTAGAACTTTCCAGTTAGTATTTTCAGACTAACTCAAGCCACAGAAAATGAAACCATGGACAGAGTGGGTCACCAGAGCTATCTTCACATTACCTGGTAAGTTTGTGTCCTCTCCAGGGGGTTGGAAGCTGCCCTGAGAGTGGCTGGCTACTACCTTCTCTGACCACATGGGAAAGGTGCTGGCCGGACACAGGGCACTTGACCATGAGTCAGAAAGGGCGGCTGTTAGTGTTGCCCTCACCTCCCCCAGCTCAGAAGAGACTCATCTCTTGGCTAACACATTCGTCTCGCCTGAGAGTCGGGGCTGCTTGTTCTGTAGGAAAGCCCCATGCACTTGAGTTCACCCACAGACCCATGATTGGGAGCCCCAAAGTCCTCAGGAGCCTATAGGTTGTGCCAACTGCAAGATGGCACCGGTACCAGGCAAGAGGCTGCACAGTCTGGTGTTTAAGCCCCGGTCTGCAGCTTAGTTACTGACGCCTTCTCATACACATCTCCAGAGTCTGTGCACTTGTGCACTGGGCTTTGACCCAGACGCATTCTGCTTGGGCCACAATGGTACAGAAAGAGGACGCTGGTGTAACAACTGGCCAGAGTACAAAGGTGCGGGAAGTAAGAGCAGCACGGAAGCTGGATCAGGATCAACGTGTGCTCCCACCCGCTGGCCGTGCATGGACTCTGAGGCCTGGCAGTCCAAGGCCAGGCAGCAGCATGCCTTCTGACAGTGGGCTCAGGCTGGGCAAGTGTCGGGGGGTGGGGGGGTGTGAGTCATTGTGCAGGCTCTGGTGTGTGGCAGGTGTGCGTCCTGCTCTGAGGTCCCTGTGCAGTCAATGCAGGGCTTCCGGGAGTGTCCTCTGTCCACCCTGATGCTGTGACATCTGCTGTCTGCTGGTCCTTGTGCGGGTCTTCTATACCAGCCCAGTTCGCATGGCACCCTGTGCTCTTTCCTGTGATGTGGGATAGTGGGGTGCTGCCCTCTCTGCTTTCTTGCCACTCTGTTGCTGTGGTAGTCACCCGCTTTTTACTCCCACACAGGGGTGCACAGGGTGTAGGGAGCATGAACACGGCCCAGAATCTAGGTTCTCCAGCCTGAATCTTTTGGGGCTGTTTCCAGCCTCCACACAGGCTCAGGGCATGGTGTCTGTGCTGCCCCAAGGCCCCGAGGCATCTCTGGAGTCTGCAGTCCTCAGCCCATGGGTGTCCTAGTGACTAAAGTGCTTTCTGTCCCTTCTAGAAACCCCCTTCCTGCCTTGCTCTGCTGACCGATCCCCAGTGACCTGTAGCCCAGAACGTTACTTGGATTTTGGCTGAAGCTTCCGGCTAGAGCAATGGGGAGAAGAGACGGCCAAGCAGGGTGCAGAAGGAGCAGCAGGGAGAGGTGCGCCCCATATCATGGACAAACTTCGGTCTGTCCTACAGATGTGGACATGGAGGAAGCAGTGAGTGTGAAGTGTGTGTGGGGGCGGGACTGGGGAGGGAGAAGCCAGGGTGGGGAAGTCCCTTGGCCTTCTGGAGTCCAGGAAACAAGGGCTAGAATCCTCCAATTCCAGGCCCATTCTCTGGCATCTTTTTCTTTTGGTGGACAGAACTATAAAGCTATTCACATCCTGAGGGGGAAGGAAATCCTGTAGGACATTAGCAATCCCAGGAAGGACCCTGAAGGTCCTCAGGCATGGGGCAGGGCCTCTAAGCCTCGATTTTGCTTCCTAATGTCCTCTGCTCGAGCCACGCCCTACCCTAAGCCTGAAGACCTTCGTGAGGTGAGGTGTCCAGGTGTGGTGGCCAGTGCAGCCCTCTGGCTGCCCAACTCAGCACTCAGTGCTTTCCTCCGGTATGCTGCGGAAGCAACTTCTCACAGTGGGCATGCTGCAAGTGAGGAAGGCAGGACAACACTGGGGTGCATCCGTGGTCCTCTCAGTGCCAAGGAATCATACCCATCTGTGCTGCACAGCCTTGGACCGCCGGGCAGCCTTCTAGAAGCCCAGACCCTGGGACATGTGCTCACATCTGTTAGAGTGACAGGAAACTTCCAGTCGCTGCACCTTCCTCTGGGTTGTTGGGGTCCCTGGGAGGCAGCTGCGCTGGGTGTGGCCTGGCTTTTGAGAACAGGGAATTCTGCCTTTCTGGGCTGCACCCCCACGGTGCCCACGGCAGTAATGGGTCTAGGGCACTTTCTGTCTAAGCAAGCTCAGGTATCTCAAAGCACAGGGGAGATGCAAAGCTGTCAACCTGCTCCCGTGGCTCCCTCCAGGAGGGCCAGGATTGACTCCGGGGTCCTGGGGTGTCCCTGGATGTTGGCCTCTTGGACTTGAGTGCTTGGGAGGCCTGGCTTCGGGTGGCAGGGATGCTTTAACAGGTCGCCCGTGTTATGCAAGGCTGATCCTGGAGCCCCAGTCAAGCTCCTGCCTTCCCCACAGGGCCTGCTGGGACCCCACCGCCTTGAGAAAATTTGATAAAGACAGAAGCTGGCTTGAGCAGAGTCTTTCGGAAGATGTACTTCCCTGCATGCAGCTGAGGCTGCACCGATCACTCTGTAGGGCTGGCTGAGAGGAGCTGGCTTTTGGTCAAGACTTCAGGAAGTTTGCTTGTCTCGTGCTGTTCACATGCACAGATGTGCACACATTGGACTCACTACCACAGTGGAGCTAACTCACTGGCACAGATGTCTCATCTAGGACAATCCTGGGGACACCCTGAGCTGCCCTCTAGTTGGCTTTTGTGGACATGGGGCAGACAGAGGTAGAGCCAAAGGGCTTATCCTATCCTGGGGGTGGGAAAGCTTTGGGTGCGCTATACCCCCATTTCTAATGGTTCTCGCCCTGTAGAATTACTGAAAGGGACAGGCCCCACCATCTGGAAAGGGACCACGTTGAGCTTCTGAACGGCAGCAGCTGTCTCCCTGGGCTGGGGGCAGAGTCTACATTCTTCAGAACAAACAGAGCATTCCAGAGCAACAGGGCAGGGCGGGAGCAGGCATACCTGCCTGTGGTGGTGACTAATGCAGCTGGCAGCTGCCCCAGACAGAGGCTCTCGCCCCGGGTGACCGGCCTGTGAGCCACTCGGCAATGTCTGCAGGGAGGCATTTATGGTTGCCACAACTGGGGTGGAGGTGGGTACAGTTGGCATCTAGTGGGTAGAAGCCAGGGCACAAGCACAAGGTGGCCTGTCTCAAGTGAAAATGAAAAAGGACCAGGGGGTGTAGCCCAGTGTGAAGACCTGGGTTCAGTGCTCAGCAACACACACACACACCCGATTCAAGGGTTCTAGACACCAGTCACTGCCTGAGCAGGGGCCTCTGGCAACTCCAGGGCACCCAGGAACAGGACCCCATATCCCAGGGCTCCTCGGGCTCTGCTCCTCCCCAACTCCTCAGCACTGCAGGGCTCGAAAACTTCTCAACTTGTGAAACTTGTGGAAAAGGAATTTGCACACCAACTAAATGCTAGTGGACATTTTATGTGCACTTAGAAGATTTTAAATGCCTTGTTAGGACTGAAAACATTTTATTTATTAGACCCTGGGGGGAAGAGGACAGCGCTGCAGGCCCAACAGCAGCAGGCCAGGGCGAGAGATCCACTTCCGTTCGCTTTCGCTCTGTGTGCTGGCAGCATTTCCTTCAGGATTCTCTGCTTCTCACCCTTAAAGTGACTTTTTCACCTTCATCACAGGACCGCTGCAGAGATCAAGAGAGAGCACGTGTGACAATCAATGTAGTCAAGTGAAGAGAGAGAAGAGTGACTGTGATGTGCTTTGAAACTCAGATGAGGCCCATCTGTGTCCACCAGAGTCTGCGGAGACCCCTCCCGCAGCTCCAGGCTTACCTCCTGAGTTACTGCTTCCACCTGCAGCACTGCCAGTTTGTGGATGTCTGTCTACCTGGCTGTGGCTGTAAAATACAGCCATGGTGTGACCTTCCCTACTTTCCCCAAGGGCATGCCACTCAGGATGAGAGATGAACAGGATCAGGACGCCAAACAAGGCAGATGCAGAGAGAGCAGTGTGGTGGATAAGGAGGGAGGCTCAATTCTGGGCTTCTTCTTATTTTCACAGTTTCGTTTCTGTGGGCTTTTCATATGCTGATGCCCCAGATCCTCCCGTGTGGGGCTTGGAGTGGCTGCCAGTCATGCCATCCCCCACCGGCCAGGGAAAGCGGGGTCTTCGTGAGCCGTCTGTCACATGCAACATGCAGCAGAAGGGAAGCATCCGAATTTCCATAGTTATTTCCGGAACGAAACTGATTAAAATCATTTCTCAGGTTAGGTCAGAATCTTCCTTTAATGATTTCACGAGAAAAGGCGAAGAGGAGGTCGAGGAGGTGATGGCATTAAATCTGCTTGGGTGACTCAGAATGTGTGTTGGCAGGGCAACACGCCATGTGGCGGGCAGCAGACGTGGCGTGGCGGTGGCAGTGGCATGTCTGAAAGGCTGGGCTTCAGCAGTCCGTGCAGAATTTGCTTCCTTTTAGCCTTTCACACGAAAGCGTTTGAAGCTGATCTTTTCAGCCTTTTCGAAGGGCCCTGATCAATAGGAAGAAGGGGACACATCAAAGGTCCCCCCATTGTCGCGTTCCTCGGCCTCGTTAGAAGCACGGTTGTATTCCACGCCACACTGTAATGAGAATTTGAATTTCGTGCGGACTCTGAAGTGTAAATGAAAAGTCGCCAGTTGCCCAGCTGTGCGGTGATGAATGTCTTTCTCAGCAATTGACTCCGCGCTTGTTCCCGTTAATTTATTCATCTGTCCACACGTCACTCAATGACCAGACAGCACTGCAGAGCACCCACCGCGCGCGGGCACCGAGCTTGTCACCGAGACGTCAGAGACAGCCGGGCCTTGTGTTTCCCTTGTTGATGCTCCTGGCCTGGAAGGGAGAAGGGCGATGAGACGTGGAGAGCTTGCTATGGGCAGCAGGGAAGGAGGTGGGGAAATGAGGCCCAAAGGAAAGAGACAGAAGCACTGGGAAGGCTTACAAAAGAGGAGCCTCCCATAATGGCCCAGACGGGTAGGACCCCAAGGCAGGCCCAGGAGACAAAGCATGGGACCACACGGGCCTCTGCTACCGGGACACGGTCAGCTTTAAGAGTTGCATTAAGGAAAAGCGAAGGTGTCTGGAGAGGTGCCCGGGTCACTGAACGCCAGAGTGGTCAATCGCTGGTTAATCCTTGTTGCCTGGGCTTCAAGCCATCATGACCAGCCGACCTGGACACAACGTGAGGCCCAGGAAGAGGAAGTCAGGCAAGTGGAGGCCACGTGCTTTGCACCTCAGCCTGGGGTCTTTCCCCTGTTCCTCACAATGAAGGAAGCTGCCTGAGGCTCTCTGGTCCTGAGACGCCCTGCTCCCCTGACGTGGGCAGTGGCCAGGTTGTTTTCCCTTCTTCCCTTGAGGGTGAACAGAAAGCTGATCATTTCTGAGGATCTCTGGGGCACCCAGACCTTGGGCCACACCTCTGCTCGGGGCAGAGCTCAGGGGTGACTTCTGGGCCAGCGTCTGGGGAACTGAGCCAGGCCAGGACCCTGGCGACACCCAGACGAACAACTGCCTCTCCAAAGTCCCCACATTCTCCTTCTCCCTCTTTTTTTCTTTCTTTTGGTGTTTTTCCAATTTTCATTCTTATTAGTCTGTGTTAGCGTTGCACAGTGATCACAGTTCCTGCAGGAAGTTGACACATGCGTGTGGCCCTC
Source organism: Petromus typicus (assembly GCA_004026965.1). Lineage (NCBI taxonomy): Eukaryota > Metazoa > Chordata > Mammalia > Rodentia > Petromuridae > Petromus > Petromus typicus. The sequence goes on along the minus strand of PVIR01000699.1, from coordinate 91,708 downwards.
CTCAAGGCCCTTTCATCCCCTTCCCCTCCCCCCACCTCAGGGCCTCTTCTCACAGACACTAAGTGATAGTCAGAGCCCCACCTGCATGTCCTTATTTAACCTGTTATTCCGTAGAGGTCTGTCTCCAAGTGTGTCACTGTGAGGATGGGGAAGGGTGGTGGGGGGTCGGGTCAACATGTGAATGTTAGGCAGGAACCCAGCAGGCAGGAAATAAGGATGGAACAGAAGTGTTTCCTATGCTAGGCCCTGCACTCACATTCTCAGAATTCAGCAGAAATGGACTGACATTTGCATGTGTTGTCTACACGGTCCTTCAGGATAACTTTCCTGCCTTTGTCCCAGTAGGTTAGGGACATCTGGCTGTGCAGTGCTGGGGGGAATATTGTCTTTCACCATGTTTCTCCAAGGTCATAATTCTTAACCAGGTACAGTGGCACACACCTGTAATCCTGGCACTCTGGGAAGCTGAGGCAGGAGGGTGAAAGTTTATGCCTAGCCTAGGCAACTTAGCAACTTAGTGAGACCCTGTCTCACAATAAACATAACAATGTCTGGCGTTATACCTCAGGGCAAAGACCTTGAGTTCAATTCCCAGTACCACAATGTCTTTAGTTTAATCTGGCGGGATGTAGGAAGACGGTCAGCAGTTGGCTCTGGCTTGCAAAATTTGGTGTGTCCCATGGTGTCAACATTTGTGACAAGGCTGCTTCCACGGGGCCCATGTAGTGCCACTGAATACAGGGCTGAGGGGCAATGTGAGGTTTCCCCAAATTGTCTCAAGAGCATAGATGGTGAAGTGAACTCACAGAATCACAAAGTGATGAGTCTGAGGACTAATTTCCGCTTCTAAAAGCCTTTGTTTAACCATGTTTAGATGACTTTTGTTTTTTTTGTTTGTTTGTTTTTTGTTTTTTTAAGGTTTTTTGAGACAGGGTCTCACTTCTGTGGTTCAGGCGGGCCCTGAGCTCAGCCTCAAACTCACATCATAGCAATCCTCCTGCCTCTGCCTCCCGAGTGCTGGGATTACAGGTGTGAGCCACCACGCCCGGCACTGTGGTATGTGGTACTGATTGCTGCTGGGCGTGAGTCTCCACACCCAGTATAAGTATATGGTTAACGGGGAATCGAACCCGGGTCCTTGCGCTTGCAAGACAGGTGCCGGAACCACTGAGCTAACTCCCCGGCCCGAGATGACTTAAGTTTTAATAAAGCTGGTGTGTGGTTGTTAAGCTTAATTCTCTCAAGTCTATTGCCTTGGGAGTGGCAAGGGGATGAGGTAAGCCCACTTCTTGGTGTGTCTGAGTGTTCCTGCAGGTGCAGCCTCTGGAAGGCTTTCTGGCCTCTTCCTCTCTGCCCAATTTTCCTACTCTGCTTACTGCCACTGTAGGTTAAGTGGCTTGGCCATACCTTCTGCCATGTTGTTCCTGACTTGGAGCCAATCAGCCATGGACTGAACTGCTTGAAACTGTGAGCAAATTACACTTCTCCTCCTTTGTGGGTGCAGGGTGTTGTGTCCCACTGACAGACAGCTGACTGACACACTGTGTTTTACAACTGGCAGACACAAGTCCCGAAGAGGTAACCAGTGGCCCTGGCACACATGTATACAAACCACACCTTATCCCGCTGGTACTGAGGCTTAAAGAGTGAGGGTCTGCAGGGTCCACGGCCTGAATAAGTCTGCTTTTTGTTGGTTTCTCCCTCTGCTGGCCCTCAGGCTTCATGACGGTTTGGGAAGGTGGAAAGCAGAAGATGAAGGGAAACACACACACACACACACACACACACACACACACACACGTTCCTGCGTAGTTGCATTTCTACTTTTGTACAATTCTCTCCTCTGTCCTCTCATGGGACACGAGAAAGGTGAGCTTGTCACCCCTGAGTGCACCTTCCTCATCCTTCACATCCAAATCCTATCTCCTGACTCGGTCCAGGTGGGGACACGTGGTGGGTCCGGTCCCTCCTCATCTAACGGAGGTGCTGGCGAGTGTCTCTTTGACAGGGTCAGCTCCCCACTCTGGTCCCCCACCCCCTCCCAACCCCAACCCCAGGGCTGCTTCCTTGAACCTTTCCTGCACTCCTTGGTCCCCCTGTCCCCACCCCGTCAGTGCGTGGGACTCCTCCTTCCCACATGTCGGGTTACTGTCCGTTCAGCCCCTTCCCAGCTCTGCTTGGTTGTTAGAGCCTCGAGAGCCGTGTGGTGCTGGGGAGTCAGCAGTGACAGTGAGGGGCTGTCTGAGAGAGATGCTGGACGCGGAGGATGTCTTACATGTGTGCACCCACACGTGTGTGTCATGTGTGTGAGGCCTAGCCTGTGAGTGGTGGGGAGTCACCAGTGACAGTGAGGGGCTGTCTGAGAGAGATGCTGGACGTGGAGGATGTCTTACATGTGTGCACCCACACGTGTGTGTCATGTGTGTGAGGCCTAGCCTGTGAGTGGTGTGTCACTCATGTGTGGTGTGTGTACTGTGTAGTCTGTGTGTATGTGGTATAATGTGCAGGATGCATGTTTAGTGTGTGTCATGCATGTGTGTGATGTGTATGGAGTACCTTTGCATGTGCATGAATGTGGTGTGTGTATAGGATATGGTATGGACATGGTGTATATATGCAAGCGGTATGTGGTATAATGTATGTGTAGCATGTGGTGTGTCTGTAGAAAGTGTTACATGATGTTTGTGTTTTGTGTGATGTGGTATATGTGGCATCTGTATATGTAGTGTGCACAGTGTTGTTTGTATGTTATGCTGTGGTATATCATGTGTGATGTATTTTTAGAATGTGTTATGTGTTATTTGTATGAGGCATGTGTGATAGGTACAATGTGTATATAGTCTGTGTTGTGCAGGGGTAAGTACATGTGGCACGTAGAATGTGTTGCGTGTGGTGTGTGGGCGGTATATGTTATTTGTATGTAGTACTTGTGGCATGTGTGGTATAGTACGTGTGATGCATGTGTAGGATGTGTATACAGTGCGCGCTGTGTTGTTTGTATGTGGTGTGTATGCTGTATACAGTATACTGTATCTGTGTTGCTCAGGGTTGGGTGTGTGTTTTGTGTGCTGTGTTTCTGGTGGTGTGACTCCCAGAGTGTCCTGCCTCGAGGCTGAGAGCCAGCGCAGCTGTGGGGAGGGTGGGGCCTTGTGTCCCTGTGGCTCCTCTTCCCCACACTGATCCCCGGCAGCCTCTGTTCTGAGTGGCTTTGGGGCCCTGGTGCTGTCACTGGGGTCCACCCACTTCCTTCCCTCTATGGTGACGGCCTGGGTTGGCTCCTGACAAGACCTGCGCTGAGCCTACAGCAGGGAGGGCCCAAGGGAATTCTTGACTTCCACTCCTGACCCCATCTTTGCCTTTGACATTTTCCTTTCCCTTTTGCTTTTTGATAAATTCCAATACTTGACCTAGAATTGGCAAAACTCTCCATTATTTCTACTGCTCTCCGAGCCATCATGCACCCTGACCTCGCCTCCTAGTGGTGCTCAAAAGGGATGGACCCACAGGAGGGACAGCCTCTCCAGGTTGTCTCCTCCATCCCAGAGGAGGCAGAACCCCAGCAGCTGAAGAGGGCAGGGACTTACGGACATGGGATCCATGACCAGGTGCTGAGTGGGCAGGAAGTGATAGGCGCAGCCCTTGAGGCAGCCGCATTCATATAGCAAGTCTTCGTTGAGCAGGCTCAACTCACCATGGAGATGCAGCCATCTGTCTCCCTGGGTGAAGTCTGCCAGGACCAGCCACTCACCATGTTTCTTGGGACCAGACCTGAGAGCGCATGCTCCTTGCCCCCAGGATGCCCAGTCTCCAGGTAAAGGCCAGCATGTGTTTACTGCCTCAGCAACAGATACATGGCATGAATAGTTTGGCTGAAGTTGGCCAGCAAGAGGCTTGGGTGGCCTTGGGGGTGCTGAGTTTGGTTCTGAATAGCACTCCTTGGACAGGCATGCTCTGTAGCCACATGCATTTAAGAAATGATGAACTGAATTGTGGGAAATCCCGCAGCATACCAAGTGAGAGCTAGGCTCTGTGGTCTCTGGAGAGCTTGGACTGCTGGCCTATGGAGCTGATTTGGCCTGCTGTTCTGATGAGGAAGTTGGAGCATTTCCAAGCAAGGAGACACAACTAGAAGGCTTGGAAACAAGCCTTTTTTGGTGGTGCATCGTGGGTTTTTGGTTTAAGTTTCAGGGTGGGCCCTGCACTCCACACTTTAAAAATTCTCCAGGTGACTCAGCTCAAAGTGAATGTGGGGACCACAGAGCCAATAATTGAGCCTCTGCTCATTCTGTTCTGAGCCTGAGCCTCTCTCAGGCAGATGGAGCAGAGTCAGTGGGGCACACTTGTGGGGAGCGCCTGGGAGACTGTCCAGGGAGCAAGCTTGTAAAAGATGCTTGTACCAGTCCTGTGAGTGTGAGGGAAAGCATTTGCTTCAGGGGTGTCTTACCAGCACTACTAACCCAGCAGACTTTCCTTGGGGGAAAAGGGAGGAAATGGTCTATTCCATGGATGCTTAATTATCCCTAGCTTGGGTGGTATCCAGGCAAATGCTTTTAGTGCATTTCCACCCATTCTGGGAAATGTGTCTAATCTTACACAGAAAATCAAGGCCCCGGAGCCGTGTGAGGTGTGTGTGGACCTGGCTCAGCACATCAGGAAGAGCCCGAGGTCATGGATCAGCCCTGGCCTGCACAGCATCCCAGAAGTGCCAGCAAGGAGGCTTGTACTTGGGGCTCTGCTGCAGAGCAGCGGGCGAGCTTGTGTGGGGCAGCTGGGCATGGCTGGCTCCCATTGGCATGGGGAGTAGAGGGACCTGCAGAAAACGGCGTCCACTTTTGAATGAATGTTACTCAGGGCCCAGGGTCCTGTGGACGTCTTCTCCGGGCCATGCCCTGTTCCAAATACTCAGCAATGTTGTTGAATGAATGAATGAGTGAATGAACATAATCAGTGCTGCTTCTCAGCTGTAGGATCTCTGTACCACTTCCATTGTTTCTAGAGTGAACACAGCACCGAGAAACGCTATGCAGGGGAATCATGACAGATTTAAGCTAATGGACAATTGTTCCTCCGCCAAGAGACAGACTCTCACATTGCCGCAGGTAAGAAGCTGTCGGCCAGCACTGTCTCCCCAGCACGAGTCCTCCGAGGGCCTTCCCAACTCATCAAATGGTTTCCTATGTATTTTCTTCTCTCTGTATGAAAAACAAGAAGTGCCTCTCTGGGATTGGACTGAGAAAGAGGAATCAAGCCCAGAGAGGCACAGAAGAAACTAAAATTGACTGTGCTCATGGGGTACAAAAGCGGGTGCCCCTGGCATTCTGGCTCAAGCTGGGTGTTTTGGCAGCTCCAGTGACACGGCGAACGTAGCTCATGGAGATGTCTGTGAGTACCCGACCTGAACCCATGCCACCGCTTCTCCGGTCACTCCTTTACCCCCTCCAGGAAGAGAATGCGGTTAGGCTGGTGCCAGCGTTAGACCGTGGCCATGGAGACAGTTACTCTAGTCGGCTGGAGTAGGCACAGCCCTGTCAAAAATCCTAGTCCAACTCACAAAGGGGAGAGTTTATTTTTCCTTCCTCTTTTCCAAGATGCAGGTTTGGGCACACGTCCCCGAGATGTTGGTTCAGGAGTGGATACACCTGGTGAAACACAGATTTATTTTGCAGAGTTCTCTAAAAACAGAAATCATCCCAAGGCTGAATAAGATTGCATGCCTGGAGTGCTGTGTGCAAACAGAAAATAGAGCCTTCTGTGTGCTGCATTTCATGTGAAGAGGAGATGAAAAACACAGGCTTAAAGTTGAGACAAAGACACCAGCTTTTATCTTCAAGGTTTGCCCCCCACCCCATTGTTGCTGATGGCTGTTTTTGGTCTTATGAGATTACCCTGAGGTCGTCAAGCTGACAATTTATTCTTGGTCATGACAGGACATAAAATATTATGGATAAAGACCTTGATCTTAGAAGCTGGATCCTGGGCTCGAGATCCAGTAGGTGCAAGAGCTGGAAAATCCAAACCACGTGGCTGCCTTTTGGTGCTGAATCCTGAAGTGTTGGGAACTGGCTGTGGTCAGGAGGAGGCCGGCAGGGGCTGTGTGGCTGTGGGAGGTCCTTTGCAGACCAGGCTGAGCTTTGTGATGTGTTTCTGATCTCCAGGTGCGGCTCTGTCTTTTAAGAAGAGGATCCTCTCTGAACAGAGCCATTCTGCAGGTCCAGCTGCTGCTTTTCATTACTTGATCTAGAAAATGTCCTTATTTCTTGACCATGCAGCAAATGGAGCGTTTTCCGTGTACCTCATTCATTCCTGTTGTGACAGAAGGGATCCTAGGAGGTGGCTTCTGCACCCGAAGACCCAGATCCAGCATGGGCCTGGCTCCAGAATAGGCCAAGTACAGCCTCATTAGCTGAAGGAGCCAGCGAATCAAAGGACGGCTGCTCCTTTAGCGAACCCCTCCTTCTGTGAGAAGCAGCAGATGGAGCAGATTGTTTGGGTTTCAGTTTGGCTCTAAGAACTGACAAGTCAGAGAAGATGAAGACGGCAGGTCCATGCTGGTTTTGGCTCCGAATAAAGTGCCTCGCTCCTCCTGGAGACCTCTTCATCCACAATCCTGGCCTGATCACAGATGAGACACCACCACAGAGCTACACTCGCTGGAGCCTGCCCACCAAACTGGGCAGCCTGGACCTCAGTGGGCCCAGACTTCATTCCAGACTTCCTAGGTGTGGACTTCCAAGGACCCAGCCCAGTGATGGAAGTAAGCACTGCGGGTCCCACGAGGCCAGGCTGCTCTGCCTGCTCAGACCAGGCCAGATTACATCCTGGTGCAGAGACAGGGACCCAGATCCAAAGTCAGGCCCTCCTCGACTCAGATTCTTGCTCTGAACAAATGGCTTAGCCCCTCTGAGCCTCAGTCTATTCCCTAAACCATGGGCTCTGTCCCTGTGTCCCTCTCAAAGGATGCTACAGAAGCCATCAGGCAGTGCCAGGGCAGGCCCCACCATACCACAGTGGGTACCACCCATAATCCCTAGTGCCTGTCTCCTCCCCTGGCTGCCTCCTCCAACCCCTATGCTTTGCTGCAGTGTTTGATGTTTTGGTAAAAGGGCAGCTGAGGGGACTAGTGAAAATGTTGCACCATTGCATAGGTGAATGCCCTCTACCAGCCACAGCCCACCCATCGGGAGGCTCCACCTCACCATCTGCAGACGCGGCCGTCGGTGGGAGCAGCCCTGCGTGGTGGTCCTCTTGGTCATTTTACCCTATCCCTTCTGGTCCTACAGACTTGCCTAGAGCTCATTCTGACCTGTCCTAGGCGAAGCTCTCAGCTATTTTAATAGCCCTCTGTGGTGAGTTTCTAAATGTCTCATCCTACAGCTATTTGAGGAGTTTACATGTTCTTAAAAAATTAGTAACACTGGAGAAAATAACAAGACAAGTTCCAGCCCCACCTGCAGTGACTCACACTCCCCCTGCCAACCAGGGCTGAATGAGTAGGATTATGCAGCCGCCTGGGTCCATCTAACTCGGGAGCACATCTCTACTCTCCTGCCCCAGGGACACCTGTGGGAGGAGGTGAGATTGAGGAGGGATGGGAGGCTTAGAGCACCTCCCTCCATGAGCACCAGCAGGTTAAACTGTGGCCTGGCTTTGCCTCACTTGCACTTCCTCTGGTTTCTGTTGCACAGAAGGCTAACTTCTGAGCTTTTATTTGTACTGTGGTGGGGAAGCGATGTCACTGAAAATTGTACCTTGAACTTCATATGTCTGTTGTTTCCCGGGCTAATAATATGGGGTGTGCTTCCCTTTCCTCTTTTCTTTCTTTTTTGCATACTGGGGACTGGACCCCTTTACCCTGAGCTACAACCCCAACCTCTTTTTATTTTTTATTTTGAGACAGGCTTAGCTATGCTTCTCATGCTGCGCTTGGTTTGTGAAATTCTCTCAGCTCCCCAGGTGCTGGGATTATAGGGAGAATCCACCACACCCAGATTTCCAGATTTTCTTTTCAGAAGCTGATAACAGCCCCAGCATTCCCAGTGTGAATAAGCCCCTGACGTGTGTGGTGCTGCTGAGCTCTGACACCTGAGAGGTCGGAGTATACAGGGGGTATTCTTAGCTTGTAAAGGGTTTCTTGAGACATAACCACAATGTAAGTGAAGGAACATCTAGGCTCTTCACCTAAAAGGATTCAGAGAGGAGACAGCAGCCGCAATAACAAAGAGGCTACATCCCTATCATCTTGTGTCCTTGGTCCTCTGGTGGATCTGGAGCACCAGGGGATCCCTACACCCTGCTGAATTCAGGAATGAATGAAGAGACTCATGTCCCTTTGTGGTCAGAGAAGATTTCACTCTCTTGGGCTCAGCCTATATACAGAACTCCTATTTCAAGGCCAAGACTTACCACATCTATCCTAAGGGCAGGCTGGGTTTTTGAAAGAACTATCTGCGGGTTTCTTTAATGAAAACCAAACAACATAAATCGTGCCAAGACACACAGCAACAGCCCCGGGGAGGTGCGGCTCCTCTCTAATTACCTGCACCATGCAGGGCTGGCCGTATGCTGAGTGTGGGAGATATGTAAATAGCATCAGTCATTGCAAGGACCAGGGCTGTCACAGTGGCCTTTCTGTGTCCCGGGCGCCGTGGGGGACAACAGGGTTGCTTCCAGACCACTGACCCAGCTCCACCCAACTTCTAGCTTTCAGAGGGCGTACACACAACATGTTTCTCTGCAAGATTTGGTGTTGCCCACTGAGAACAAAGCTCCCAAATCCAGGCTATTTTTGTTTGTCGGTCCCCGCAGCTTGTGAAGGACTTTCACTAGGTGCAGAACGAGTCATCCATCATCCAACCTGCTCTGCACGATGACGTTCTCATTGATGTTTAGCAGCGTGAGCCCAGCACAGCCTTCGGATGTTGCTTTAGTTAAGTGAAACCTTGCGTGGTGTCTGGCTGAGAGAGTGTTGCTGTGTGGTCACCTGCGTGTGTGGGTGGACAGCTCCCTTCCTCCGAGCACTCTGTCTGAAAATGCTCCTTTTCCTGGGTAGCACTCTGACTTTAAGAGTTAAAGCTAACTGAACAAATTTAGGAAAAAGTTGTTTTTCAGAATCTCCTAATGCTGTCCTACCTGGGACACTCAAAGGCAGATTCTTCTGAGATGAGTATTTAATAAGGTTTTTTTTGTTTGACTGTTTGGTCAGTCAGCTTAGAATAAAAGAAAAAAATTAAAACTAGAACAATAAGGACTTTTTATGAAAACTCTGCAGGGGACCGGCTGGAAGGGTATCCTCCCCAGGCCAGAGCTGGCCCAAGGGCTAGCACCATGCAGCCCTGGCCACAGCAGCCCGAGCCAGCACTGGGAGATGCCTGAGGAACACAAAATTTGTGTCAGTCCGGGAAAAATATTGTGCAAGACAAGTCTCACTAATCCTGTTAATGTGATTATACCCATGCAGTCCCCTGGGCTCCTCGCACCTGGAGATTCAGGGTGACCTGTGGTCCCTGCTTGCAGGTGCAGAGCAGCCCTCTGCCTTGTGGGGACCACAGCTGAAGTCACTGTGGCTGAGCCTCTGTGGCCTTTTTCCAGGACCCATCCGCAAGTGGTTCTCTAGAGGATTTCGTGGTTGCTACCAGTGCAGTGTTCTGCACTGTTCTGTATCTGTCCTTCCCACTCATCTATGTAGCTCTTGAAAGACAATCTTTGGTCCACTCGGCATCTGGATGTGAGCCTCCAAAGGAGATGTCCTGGAACACTATGATGCATGATTAGTTTAAGATAGTTCTCTGTTGTTCTGGATCAGAGATATCTATGAGATGACATAAGACACTGGAGAAAGGAAGCTGAGACTTGGGGTCTGGATCCCTCCGTCTGGTGTGTGACCACGTCCAACTTGCTTTTCCTGGGTCTTAGTGGGATCATGGCTCCTCCATCAAGGAAATGAAGATTCGACAGGAGAGATTCCTTGTGGGTGTGGAAGAAAGCTACCAAGTGTCAAAATTGCATTTGTCATCAAAAGAACTCAAGAGGAATTTCGTGGGGGCTGCTGAAGCAGGTGAATGCTGCCCACAGATCGCTCTTCCTGGAAGGTTTCCTTCATGGAATATCTGAAGCCCCAAGAGAGGGCAAATGGCTTGTTACTGAGGTTAATTAATCAACAATCATCTTATTTCCTTGAGGGATGTCTTTAAAATGTGGGAAGCAGCATCCAATGATAGGATAAAATGCCATGACCATACCATGCCTGCAACTTCTCCAGGACGCATCTGGGAAGCTTTTCAAAACTTCAGAGAACTGCTTGCTCATAATGGAGCACAAGAAACTTGGAGGTCACTGTGACCTCTGCCAGGAGAGAAAATAAACATAATGCTGGAAATTAACCACACTTTGTATAGTGTTTGCCTCAATAAAACTGGTACCCTGAAGATGCCTGGGGTGTCACCAACTTCTAGATAAGTGGTCAGTTTCCCTCTAGCATTGATAAGTGTAGCAAAAAATGAATGTAAAGATTCTAGACTGGCCCTTGACCCAGATAACATTGTCTCATAGCTCCTAGCTACCTCAGCATGGGTGCCTTGGCTCAAACTGGCCTCATTTTGCCGCATCTTTATTGCATACCAAATCCAATATGGTAGCCAAGTTCCACCTATGGTAGTTTAATTAATTAGAAATGAGATCTTTGGTCTTACATGTACTATAAGGCCAGTAGTCTTGTTGGATTGGGACTACCCTACTGCAGTGAGACCTCATCCTAACAGATGACATTTGTAAGGTCTCTGTTTTCATGTAAGATCAGATTCTGAGGTTCTGGGGTTTGAAGCTTCAACATGCTTTCCTTCAAGAGGTGGGGAGATGCAGTTCTACCCTCCAAAGCCATGACCCACTCTGCTGTGTACCGCAGGAGAGGGGTTGTGGGCTTCACCACTTCTCCGTGCTGTGGAGGGGTCTCAGTGGTGGGAGTGCTAATGTCTTCCAAGAGATTAGCAGGTGGCAAGACACAGCATGGAGTCCTTCCTCTTTGCCCCTCCCTGCATCATGCCACAGCTGCGTCCTGGTGAGGGGCTCTGGTGAGTGGCTTTCTTCCCACAGCTCCCATCAGTATTAATAATCCTGCCCCGGGGATCTCAGCACATTTCTGGCCCACCTAAGGCTGCCCACGATTTTCCCCATAGTTCCGTTGTGAGTGCTCTCCGCCGCCTCCGTCAGGTGCGCTCATGTTTTCTGAGGAGCCCCACGGGATGCGAATGTTGCTGCCATGCTGTGTATGACACGTGGTCTTTACCAAATGTGGAAACAGAACCATGCATGAATCTGCCGGGACCCTCTTCTGTCTCCCTCCGCTCCCTCCCGTGGTCTCTGCCCTTCACTCCATGCTGTAAAAGGACCCGCACTCTTTCTTTGTCGACTGCCTGACTTATGAGCTCTTGTAGCTGCTCAAACTGGGTTTTCTCTGTCGTTCCACAGAATTCCTTGTGGATGGCTGGAGCTCACGCCCTTCCCGGGAAGTGGCTCCCTGCCATGGGCTCTGTGGGTGCTGCTTTTGCTCCTTTGACTCCCCACAGCCGGCCCTTGTCTATGGTCTTGATTTGCACCTTCTTCTCTCCCTCGGCGTCCTGTCTCCTGGCCAGCTTCCTTGGTTGTCTTCAGGGTAGTACTTTGCTAGGGCTACTCTACCTGAGTATCACAGACTGAGAGCTTAAACAAGAGAAATTTATTTCTAACTATGCCAGAGACTGGGGGTCCAAGACCTAGGTCTTTCTCCTTGGCTTACAGGTGGCAATCTCATGACTAGGACCTTATTTGACAATTATCTCTTTAAAGACCTTATCTCCAATGACAGTTGTGTCCCGAAAAGCTGGGGGTCAAGGCTTCAACACATGATTTTGAGGGACACATTCACTCACAACAGGTGATCTTATTGGTGTGGTCCCCGCTAATGGACTCCAGGTCTCTGGTCCCGCCAACGGTCTGGACAGCTTTGTGGTGGCTTCTCAGGTGACCAAGCAAACAATCTTGCCTGTGCTGACTTCCTTTCTCTTCCTGTCCCTACTCCCTCCCCCCCGCCGTCCTTCCTCTATTATCTGCTCCACCATCCTGAGTTGCCCAGGCAGAACCTGGGCCAGGGGTCCTCCTCTTCATCCTGCATGTTGCCCACCAATGGTGCCCATTGCCAGTCCTTCTTCCACCTCTACCACCCTGCCTCGCTCGGGGATTACTGTGTTGGACTTCCAGTAACTCCCACTATGCCCTGGAGTCTGTCTCTTCGGCATCACCAGCAGGTCTTGCCGTGTAGTCTATTCCTAGATGTTTGATAAACCACGCCCCACCTTCCTCTGTCACATGGGACCTTCCGTCCTCTCTCTGGATCTGCTGGGCCTCAGCCTTGTCGTGGGCATCAGGTACCATCGTCACTTGCCTCCTGCCCATGGAATGGAGAGCCTTCTTTTGGACTTCCTCCCTCACTGGGTGGAAGAAGAGGGTGGGAACTCTGGTGCCAAGGATGTTTATCCCAGGACTGGCTGGCTGGGGCATCTGCTGTGTCCTTGTGTATGTCCCTTCCAGGACTGGTTCAACTCTTCCCTGGGTTCTGGCCTGGACTCTGGCCAAGCTCAGCATCAAGTCCCTTGGGCGGGAAAGGGAGCCAGGGCCTTAGACCTGGACGGGGCCTCCTTGATTGGGCCCATGAGCCCCCAGTGGACTCAGCCCCGTCTGGGTGCTGGCATTCACCTGCTCCTACTGCGGCAGGGACGTCATGGAGCAGGGAGCAGGCTGACCCATCTAGTCAGATGGCCTCAAAGCCTGCTTTCCTCCTTTGCCCTCTTTTCTAGAAAGGCCCCAAGCCCTCACTTCCTAGACCTTTTCCTATAGAAGACTCTTAGTAGTTCTCTAAGACCTACAACTCCACTGAAAGGCTTTGAGCCTTAGCCTGCCTTAGCTTTAGCTAAGGCTTTAGCTTAGGCTGCCAAATGAAGTGCCACAGCCTAGGGGCTCACACGGGATGGGTTTCATCCCAGTCCTGAGCCTGGAAGTCCAAAGTCAAGGCACTGGTGTAGGCAGCTTTTGGCGAGGCCTGTTCCTGCCTGTGGCAGGTCACCTTCCTGCACAAGAGGGAGAGAGAGGAGTTTGGCATCCCATCCCCTTCTTATATGGGCACTAGTCCTGTCACTTAAGTGGCTCACATCTACGCCTGCGTTTATCTTTACTTCCCTAAAGGCCTTGACTCCACATGCCATAACTTTGAACTTAGGGCTGCAATGTTTGACATTTGAGAGGACTGTGACAAAGACAGAGCAGAGGTATCAGAGTGGTCAGGAGTTGCGATTGGGGGGCTCAGGGCAGCTCTGTGCATCAGGACTCGGGTGCTCAGAGATGATGACCTCGGCCAAGGCCATGGGCCTGTGTGACCTCCCTCAAGGTGGCCTGCTGACCGTGCGAGGACGGAGACTGGTGTTTGAGAGCAGTAAGTCTGTGTCCTCCCGTGGGAAGAACTGCTACATGTCTTGCTTCACTTCTGAGAGGGAGCTTTGATGACAACAATATGGAAATGGGGTGTAGGCGCCAGGAAAACAGATTTGTTGCTGCAATAACATTTCTTTAGTGGAAACCTCATCCCTAGAGGCAAAGCCTGGTTGCTGACACCCAGGCACATTCCCATTTCCAGTGAACAGCGTTCCATTTGCCTGTGTGACTAGAAGCTGAGTCATGGCCCCTGTAATGAGGACCAGGTGAGCTCCCCGCAACATGGGCCGCGCCCGGCAGACGGCTCGCAGACTTCACAGAAGACAAAGCCTAGGTCATAACCTCTGCGTGCAAAGCACTGAGCCTCGCAGACAGATGTTCCTGGCTTTCCTGGTTTGACACACTTTGCCAAGTTCTCCCGCAGCCGCAGTGAGCCAGCACATCTTGGGGGCTGCACTATGGCCTTGCGCTCACGTGTCTTATGTTTGCTTTCTGGAGTAAGCTCAGAAGATTCAGTGTCTCCATTTTTCATCTACTCCTATGGGGAAAAGGTCAGGTCTACAATGTGCAATTCTGCTCTGCCGTACTGCAATTTATATATTGTGTATAATAAAAATACCTGATCCCTTAGAATAAGGTTGACATTACGCATAAGATGAGGATGAATAGACTAATGGAAATCACAGACATGAGAAGAAGTTCAAATGTATGGTGGTTCTCTGACGTTATGTGAAGAATCCCCAGGGGAAGGGTCAGATGTGGGTCCCGGGCGCGGGGCTTCTGGTGGGTGTCTGCAGGGACCCTCGGTTTCTTATGGGCAAATAAGGCAGGTTATCAAGGCGGCTGTGAGTTTCTAGATGCATTGGCCTCTACTTGAGTGAAAGTAAACACGACAGACATTGCGGAACTGAGGCTCCTGTGGGCCGGTAGAGCTCAGCAGAATGGAGACTGCGTTTTTCTCCACCTGCACTCAGAAGACCCCAAGCACTGCTCTGGAGCACGGCATGACAGCATGGTGGCAGTGGTTGGGTCCTTCCTGTGACGACACGGCAGCATGGGCTTCCTCCCTCATGCGTTCCAGGTTGAACTGGAGAGGGGACATTTGTGACCAGCTTTTGGAGGCAAAGGCTGGTGAGCACTCATCCCTAGCCTGGTCCTCTTCTACGTGCTCCATGTACTGCATCCAGTGCCACCGGAATATGGGAAATCCAGTACCCTACCGCAATCCCACCCCATGCACCCATGTAGCTCAAGTCAGGGCTTGGGGGTCAGCCACATGCCCTACAGACTCTGAAGCAGAAATGCGTGCCCAGGGCCAGCCTCACGCCCCTGAGAGCAGACCGTGCCTGAAGGGGAATCTGCTGGCCACCCACGGGAGGCAGACTGAGAGCAGGTGTGGGAGGGAGGTCACGGGGCCCTGCAGGTCAGTAGCAGCTGCGTAGCACTTGGGGGATGAAGCTGCGTGACACTACAGAGGAGGACAGCCAAGCTCCAGGGTGATGGAGAAAGAGAGCGGCAGGGACAGCTGCCACCAGGCTGCCTGGGCATAAGGAGGGTGCCAGCCGTGCAAAGTGGAGCAGGAGCTTTGGGCTTCTGGGGCACAGGAGTTTCTCAGGAAAGGGCTCCTCTGTGGAGGTCCTTTTGAAGCTGTGTGGAGTTGACAGTGGAGTGGACCTCAGCACCAGACTAGGCTCCCGCAGAAAGGCTCCCAGGGGCGCACAGGCCCACTGCCAGCCTCCATAGCGCCCCTGCTGGTGCTTCGCACTGGCGACTCGAGCCCAGACTAATCGGATTTGACTGCTGAGAATTTCATCACCGCTTGCAGTCAGCTCAGGTCAGTTCTCAGTCAGCCCAAGCCCAGCCCACTCCTGGAGCAGACGGTCTGAGGGAGTCTGAGTCTGTTTTGCTGACAAGGTCAGACTCAGACAGTCTGTGCCCTGGACTGAGCAGGCTTCCTGGGGTGCAGACCCAGAACATGGCTGGACGAATGTGCCTCCCAGGAAGTTACCGGGCAGTGTGACTGTGACTTAGAGGATGGTACATTCTGTGGAGGGAACAGACCTTTCCATGGGTTGAGAATGAAAGTGTGGACGTCCCTCACATCGTTGGTGGCCTTGGCAGCTATGGCTCTTAGGGCACAGTCTTCTCACCAGTAGGGGTGGCTTAAAGTCCTTCGTATTCACTGTTCACAGGACCACTGCCAGTCAGCTGGGGTTGGCAGAGCAGGAGATACTTGTGGAGCCAGCTGGGTGCACAGCCTGCAGCTGTGGCCTCCTCTGGGTCAAATGAGGGAGGCTGGGCAACGTGGACACTCACTGCTGTGGGGTGTGTAGGAGCTTGCTCGGAAGGGCTTGGGATTGGAGTATGTTGCTGTTTAACTGTTGTCTGACCATGGCCCATGCTGTGGTCCTTGATATTAGTGCCACATCTTCCCAGCGGGTGTGCACCTCATGCACCTACCTCTCTGTTGGCCTCCACGGCTCCCACATGGCAGAGAATCTCAGGAAGCGCTTGAACCAGAGCTGATCAGAATGAGAGGCCCGAGAGCTCAGGCGGACGTTTCACTCATGAAAAGACAAGTGATCTGTATGTATTTATCCAACAAGGTTCACATCCCCTTTTACGTGATGGCGAGCTGGGGATGGTGACTGATTTCTGCCTCTAATAGCCGTGGGCCAGAAGTGAGGGATGGTTCCCTGCTCTTTCCCAAGTGGCCTCTCAGCGGCTGTTGGGAAGCCTGCAGGGGATTTCTTCAGGGCTCAGGAGCAGCTAAGCTATGACCCAAAGGATTCCCAGAGGCCTGCAGGTCTTGAGTCAGTTAACAGATGGAAAACCCCTCAAAGAGGCTTACTCCCGAGTCTTTCCTTCCCTCCACGGCTCATGCAGAGCATTCCTACTTGTCCCATGTGGCTCACATGGCGTGTCCCAGGGCCTGTGTGCAGTTACTGTCACTCTCCTTGGACTTGCTCCTTGACCTTTGTCAGGGCTGATACGCTTGGCCTGGAGGATCTATGGCTGGCGCTTGTCCCATCTGTCCCCTGCTGTCTCAGACCAGCTCTCCTCCCACAGTTGCCCCAGACCCTGCAAGCTACAAAGCAGCCATCCCAACTTGCAGACCTTGGAGACAGAGGCCCGACCCACCTCCCTCCTTCCAGTGTGCAGGACAAGAGACAGAATGGGCTGCTGGCCTCCCAGGCCCCGGGGTAACTGCCTGTCCATACAGGCGAGTCTCATGTGGCTTAGCGTGTCTGGAGGCCAGCGGCTGCTCTTTAGCGTTTCTGTGCAGCTCCAGCAGGGGCAGATGCCTCCCTGTCCTCGCTGCTGGCCTCATGGGACAGTGGGGTAAAAGTCAGAGTGGGTGGGCCCTTAGTCATGGACAGATTTCTACAAGCACTGGGTCTTCTTGTTTGTGGTTCCATAGTACTGAGGATTGAACCTGGGACTTCCCCACCGAACTACATCCCCAGCCCTTTAAATAATAATTGAGATAAGGTCCTAGTTAATGGCTAAGTTGCCCAGCCTGGACTCCACCTTGTGGTCCTCCTGCCTCAGCTTCCCAGAGTGCTGGGGTCACAGACACACCACCATACATGTCTGATCAGGTCTTGAGTAAAATCACCAACAGCCAGAGGGTAGCTGCTCCTTTTATCCCCTGACCATGGGGACGATTGAGGAGTCAAGAGACTGGTCTGGGAAGAACTCTCTTACAGAGTTTTCTGTTAATTCGTCCCCTTATCCTGAGGGCCCCAGGACACCTGCTGGACAGTTGTGTGCTGGTGAGTATGTAGACCATGCTGGGACGCTGAGATCGTGGAGGAGAGCGGTGGCATCTTGGGGTCTGTCTCCAGGGCAGCACTGGTCCTTTCTTGCTAGTAGTTCTTCCCTTAGCTTTCTTTGCCCATGGCCTTGTTGAAGATGTGGAGGCTGGCGGACCCCACGGTACATGCCAGTCCCCGTGGCTTGAGCAGCAGTCACTGCTTTCCCTGCCTCTAGGGCCTCCCCATAGCTTCCCCGAGAGTTTATCCAGTGCAGAGGCTTCCTCGCCAGGGTCTTGTCCCCACCTGCTCAGCTCTGTGGTCTCTCTGTGCTGGCCTGCAAGGTCTGGGGTCCTCCCTGCCATCTGCCATGCTTGATGTTTTTCTGGAAGCCTCTCCAGGGCTGGCATTTGCCAAGGCCACCAAAATGAGCATCTTGCTGCCAGAGGCACAGTTTACTTGGCAGTGGAAATGATTCTGTGAGACACATGTGCTTCTTCTCCAAATGAAAACAAGGACTGGCACTGTTTGGAGAAGAGAATGTTCTTCTGATGGCATTGACCGTTCACGTGATGTGGGGTGGCTGCTTTTCCCTGTATGGAAGGGTATTCAAGGCAGGACTGAAATGCATGGTCAGTGTTTATCGTTTCCCTGTGCACATCCTTGTGCCCAAGCCCCAGAGATGGCCAACACCCCCTCCCTGCCTGGTCTTGGGAAAGAGGAGAACCTTGTGAACAAGAAAGCCGGTGTTTGCCTTTTGCCCCGGGCCAGCAAATCATGTGGCAATCTCTGGTCTGGAGTCTTTCTCGAGGGCTCCAGGGCCTGTGTGTGTCTCTGTCTCCGATAGGAGCAGCTTGTGCAGCCAGGCACCTGGTGGGCAGGGTGAAGGCTGAGGGGTGGCTGACATGACTCGGGTGTGGCGCTCCTGGGGGTCTGCAGCCATGGTGCAGGGCTCATGGTGCCGGGGAGACCGGCACGTCCAGGAGTATCGCTCCTTCTTGTATCCATTCACAGGACTGAAGAGCCTGTTCTGCTCCACGCCATGCTAGGTGCTAGGTGCAAACCGAGTCTGACAAGGCCAGGGGCACCCCACGGGCAGAGCAGCAGGCTCTGGTCTCCTGGGGTTCCCAGCAGTATCAGTAACAGGTGAAGGTGGCAGAGTGGGAGATAGAGGAGGCACATTGGGGCACAGCTGAGAGGCTGTGCAGCCCCCGGAGGTCATGCAGTGGGCTACATGTGGCTCTAGGTGTGGCCGTAGTTCTGTATGTGGATAAGCGGAGGAGCTGAGTCAGAGAGGAGCAGGACCCTGGTTAACACAGACTCTTTGGGAAACATTTGGTCACAGAAAAAAGTGGGAACAAACCAAAGCTTCACCACAGAGGGCTTGATCAACACTGGGGTGTCCACGCAGCAAAATGAAAGAATAAAGCATTACATTCATGTGCACAGATGGATAAGGAACTCCATCCTGTTGACCAGGTAGGGCAGCTGCACAGTGGCAAGGGACACATGGAACACGCGAGACACACGTGTATGAAGGAGCAACAGGAGCAGCCGTGTAGGAGCTGCTTGTGTGTAGGGCGCAGCCGCCTCAGCTTTGCGAGGTGGAGCTCAGGACGGGAGTTGGAGGAGACACACACTGCAACAGTGTTACCTCCGGGCAGGTGGGGAGTTACAGGAGCATGAACTGGGACTTTACTAATCTGCTACATAAAGATCACAGTGTCTCTATTCTGTGAACTGAAGGAGTGGGAGAGAGAACCGAGAGAGCTCAGGAGGGAGGCTGCTGCTCTGGGGGTGGGGGCTGGGAGGCTCAGACAGGAATGTGGACACCACCCTGCTGGATCACGGATCACGGCCCATGTACATGAACTATGGTCTTCCGGCGCTTCTGCTCCCAAATCTATCTTTCTCCTCATGCTGGTCTTTATCTTTCATGAATGGTGTGGCCCTAATTACTGATATGTGGCCTCTACTGGGATGATTAGTACGCGCCCCAGGCAGCCGGCCTTGGTTCCTAAGACCAATGAGGGAGGCCAGTGATCCAGCTGGAGCACAGATCACAGGCTTCACAGCCCTCGCCAGCATTGCCTGCCACCCTCTGTGAGGGTTTCACCCGGTACCCTAATGTCAGTGGAATGTGTGCATCCAGCGCCCCTCTAGGCTCCGGACGGAGGAGGTCGAGGGCCTCCCTAACCTCTTTCTGCCTGTCCAGAAGCTATGGAGCCTGGAAAGCGAAGGCCATGAGGGTCCTCAGCCTTTAACCGTGGGACCCTCAGTGTGTGGCCTGGGCCAGCAGGATGGCAACTGTGCCTCAGAGACATGGCAGCACCTCTGTAGAGATCACAGAGGCCGGGAAGTGTGGGGACACGGAAATGGGAAGCAGGAAAGGCAGATCCCGTGCCACATTTCTTCTTGGGTCCCTTCACTCTTCAGAACTGGTTGGAAAAAAGTCATTTCCAAGGATTCCTGTTCTAGTTACAAACAGAACTTTCTAACACCAGTGCTGTCTGAGATACAAATGGCTCTTTGGGTCTGTGAGCTTCTATCACTGATGTGAGTGCCAACCTTCAAAACACAGGGTGAACTTCACACAGGTTGGCTCTGCCCCTTCTACCACTGCCCCCAGCAGCAGTAGCAGCAGCAGCAGCCGCCGCCCACGTGGGCCCAGAGATGAGCTCCATCTCTTTACTCTACCTGTGAGTGCATGAATATTACGGATTTGGAGAGATGTTGAAGCCCCTCATGTCTTCCCCAGGCTTGGCTCTGTGGGGCCTGAGGTCCTAACCTGAGAGGCTGCTGAGTTCCCAGAAACAGCTACAGAAGGTGCAGTGGGACAGAGAAGCTCACATTTCCTTCCTTCCGGCCAGAGGTCTGAAGTCAGCCCACTGGGCTCCGTGAGTGCTTCCTTCTCTATGTGTTGGCTTTGTTTCAGATGCCAGGAACATGGGAAAAACTCCTGGGATTGTGGCCCAGGACCAGCCATCTGCCTCTCTGCCTCTTTCTCACCAGGACACAGCAACCACATGAGGAGCACACTTTGGGGGTCCAAGATCACCTCTGTCCCAAGACACTTCCTCCAGTCACTCTGTCAAGTCCCCGTGCCAAGAGGGGAAAAGTTCCCCGGCTCTAGGGTGGGGATGTGGGCATGTGTTCCTCGGTGAGGACAGGGCGTTATTTAGCTTAACTCAAAGCAGAAGGAAGACGAGAGATGCGGAGTGGAGTCTGCCACGCTGCGGAGGAGCGGGGAGGAGCTGGAAGGAGGGAGGACAGGAGCCACAGGATTGAGAGGGCCCCAGCCGTGAGGTGAGGTGCCCAGCTGCCATGTGGAGAGCTGGCAGAGGAGGGTGCCAGGTGGAGAGGGTCAGGGCATGGCCCGTCCTCAGGCCCCAGGACTGCTGGCCGTACAGCAGGGGCTCAGGGTGTGCTCACCGAGCGAGTCAGTTGATGAGTGGACAGGTGAGGACGACGTTAGCTGTTGCGCCTGCTGCACGGTTCCTGTGAGCTCTCTCCCGTGGGTTCTTTAACCCCTGAGGGAAACCGAGGCACAGCCCGGCAGGACCCCAGGCAAAGTGAAGGCGCTGGAGAGAGTGCTCCTGTGCACGGAGAGCGAGGGCCACTCAGGTCTGAGGCTCTGGTTTGTGCCGCATTTGGGGCAGACGCTGTGGGGCCAGAGATCACAGATCATCATTTCCATAGCCGGGGGCACAGATTCCATCCCAACGGGCAAACTGTGGAGGATTTGGAAACTCTCCCTCTCCTGCTCCTTCCAGCTTCCAAAGCAGAACCACACTATCCTGCTTTCCAGCGGTAACCCAACCCATGCAGCTGATTAAAGGGTGGGCTTCGAAATGCACATGCAGAGCTGTTTTCCAAACCATCTCCCCTGCGCTCCCCCCAGCGGACAGCGGCGCTTCGGCCCGGCTGCGTGTTGGCAGGGCTATGAGCTTTCACGTTTCGTTAGGTCTGCCTGCAGCATGACCGCGGCGGAACCGCAGCAGCCGAGAGTGGCCACTCTGGCGGGCAGCAGAGATGGTGCTGTCTCTGCAGAAGCTTCTGGCTGTGAGATGTGCACAGAACGAAGGACAGTGCGAAGCCCAGAGCTCCTTCAGTGCTCTGGCCGCTGGTCACCTGCGCATGTTGGTTTCCGGCACGGATTTCTGAGCCTGGATTTCTTAGAATCCAGAGAAAGTTATTTACTTTTCTGAGTCTCCACGTCAGTGCAGAATGCAGGCACTGCCAGATTCTGTTTATTCTCCGTCACGGAGACCCTGGGCTGTTGCTGGCTCAATCCGTCACTCACTCATTTATGCAGGACCAGGGTGCTATTGTGTGCCAGGCACTGTGGATTCAAAGACACAAAAGGCCCTGATGCTGCAGGCTCCCACGGAATGCCCAGGCAGGCTGGCCAGTGGGTGCCAGGCATGCAAACTGCCTCCCTCAGCCCCTGGGTGTAGTGCAGGAAATGAGGTCCGCATGGGGTGCGTGACGAGTGAGCTGGGTGTGGAGGGCAGGGAGTGACACGTGGAGGGGTTTGGAAGGAAGGGGCGCAGGTATGTGCAGTGAGGGTGGAGCCGCACCCTGCCCGGCCCTGCCGGAGAATTAGTCGGTACAGGTGGAGAAGAGTCTCGTTTCTACAAGAAAGAGGGTGACAGGAGAGACATTCAGATGTAAGAGCAGCTGGACTGGCTGGGGACATGGCAGGCTCAGTGGGGAGCTAAGTATGCAGAGGGTCGGCTGGCCAGCAGGGACAGCCCTGTGTCTGGTGTAAAGCCCAGCTCCCCGAGTGAGGGGCACAGAGGAGGGGGAGCCCTTCCAGAGGCCCACGGGGGAATCTGGGAGAAAAATGGGGTGACAGGCTGCAGACTTCTGTGGATTCACTCAGACTGATGATGGTGACGTGCTTCTGGGTCTCAGGCACACTGGGGGTGGGAGCAGGAGGGCAGGAGCCCAGGAGGTTGCAGGGAGGTTTAAGACATGCAGGAGAAAAGCCCCCGGGTGCTGGGAAGAGGGCAGAGGACAGGCCCAGGCAGAGCGCAGAAGTGTGGGGCGGAGGAGGGGCGAGGACACAGCAGCCAAACCTCGCTGAGGAGGGGCTGGGATGCCCTGACGGGACCCCCTGCGAGCAGGCATGTGCCACATTCTCCTGAGCAGAGACAGGCAGCGGGCGGAGGGCAGAGCCGGCTGAAAGATGGGGCACAGCTGCCCCTCACACGCACCCCTGCTGTCACCATGGGGCCTCTCTGCTCTTCTGTTCCAACATGACACGGTCTTCACTTGTTTGTGTCGTCCAGTCCCCAGCATCTCATGGCACTGCAGGAGCAGACCGAGGCCGACACCGTGTGTGTCTCCTTGTTGAGTCCCCGGTGGAGCGTGAGGTTCCGAGCCGCTTGGCACTGCCATCACGGAATGTGGCATTCCATGGGAGCCTGCAGCATCAGAGCCTTTTGTGTCTTTGAATCCACAGTGCCTGGCACACAATAGCACCCTGGTCCTGCATAAGTGAGTGAGTGACGGACTGAGCCAGCAACAGCCCAGGGTCTCTCATGGGAAGTGACTGTGTACGACCACAGAGCACATTTTCAAATGACACAGGGCTGTGTTCAGCACATGATTTCCAGAGACTGTTCTGGAGTCCTAGGCTGATCTTGCGGCACACCAGTGTCACCTCAAGCTGGCTGCTCCCCAGAGTGAGGGCCACACAGGCCCCATCTAGCACCACCGGAGAAGCTAGCCTATAGGGCGTGTCCCCTGTCGTGTCACCAATGGCATGTGAAAAGGAAACATGAGAACAATCTTCCTTTATAGGCTTGACTGGGGACAGCTGACATGACCAAGCAGCCCATCTGTGTCCCTTGACTGTGCAGATGTGTCACACACCCCTTTGCACAATCTTTCTGCAACTTGTGTGGAAACCTGCTTGGGTTAGTGACTTCCATCCCATGTAAGGGGGGAGCATGGTTTCACTCGTGTGTGTGTGTGTGTGTGTGTGTGTGTGTGTGTGTATTTGTGTGCATGCTAGTAGAGACTCAGATACCTTCACAAAGAGATGATCGGGGTGTCTGGTGCTTGGGTCCAGGCAGCCCCACAGGTGCAGTCCAGTGGGTGATCGAGGGTTGCTGTAGCAACAGGACTGTGAAGTTGGGGAGCCAGGTGGCTGTAGATGCAGAGGATGGTCAGGCAGCCGCTTCGGCGTCCCAGAGTCTGGGTGGAAACAGCTGGTCTTGTCAGGCCGAGGAAGGTGCTGGCTCAGTCAGGTCTTGCACGGAGCCAGCATAGGTCTGAGGCTGCGCTTCAGGAAGGCGGGACAGGCCAGGCGTTCAGGCTGCAGCAGTGCAGGGATGACAGGCTGTAGGTTCATTTCTGTGGGGGCCACATCGTGTGGCTTCAGATGGCCTGGTGAGCTGCAGCCAGCTTGGGATGAGCTGCCCGTGGGTGGAGGCATCCAAAGAGCATTCACGCTCTGGGGTGAGTGGAGGTGTTTTGTGCATGAAGCACAGTGGAGTCTGTGAGCCACACGCTGCTGACAGCTGACCTGGGACTTCTCAGCTGTCAGCAGAGACACGAAGATCCCAGGGTGACGTGGAAGGCGCTGGTGTCGCCACACATCCCCCTTATCTCCATCTTTCCAGGAATCCACACTACCTCACAGCTGCTGTTTCTGTCCAGAGGAGGATCTGGGGCAGAGACTGGGGGTCGGGTGAAGTGTTTGTGGGGAGGCTGCAGTTGGCCCCGTTTTCTGAACCCTAGACTATAGCAATCACTTCTGCAGAAAACACGGCCCAGGAGCGATCTTCCACTTTCCTCACTTTCTGCCTAGTTTCAGATGGGTTTCACTTTCAGATGGGTTTGACCTCAGAAAGGTCCCTGCTTTTCTCATGTGTTGGCCCGTGTTGGTGAGGAGGGCTGTGGGGAGCAGAAGCTGACTTCAGTGCTGAGCACATGGAGCTTGGGTGCACCCCAGAACGTCTTCTGGGCTTTCAACAATTCGGCTCCTTCAAACTCCAAGAAGCTACAGAGCTTGAATGAAGAAAGCCCTGAGTCCTGGGGGAGACGAGATCTCCTAGGGGCAGGAGCGCCGTGGTGGGGAGACCATTGTGGAGACCTTGGGTAGGGTGTGAGGATGAGCCTGAGACAGCCTTAGCTCCATGCAAGTGTGGAGCCAGGGTTGCAAAGTTGGCCAAGACTTTCTGTGCCAGGAGCCAAGAGGAAAGTCTTGGGCACTGTCAGAGGCCAATGATGACCCAGGTAAGTGTTGGTAGCCCAGGAGCTATGGACTGGCACCTTGAGGACCACTGAGCCAGATGTGCGGGGTGCCCCTGAGCAGGGCCATGTGGAAACCCTCATAGTTGGGTACACAGGACTGGGAGCTGCACAGAGTCCCAAACAGGAGGCCATACCCTGGTCCGCCAGGTGGGGAGGGAGAGCCCTCAGCCACGGGCACCAGCAGCCACTGTGCTGGCAGCGAGACAGGATGTCATTTCCTGTGCTTTGGCTCCTTTCTGGGCCAGGTCGCTGTCAACAGTGCCCCAGCCGTCTCGTAATGATGAAGAAAATGGCTACGGATGGGGCCAGGCTTCCCCGAGGCTGATTTCCTCTTAATAATTTCCAGCTTTTTAACCCAACTTCTCAGGCACCCTGGGATGAGGGTTTAATGAGGTGCAAGTAAAGAGCTGGCAATGGTCATGAAGAAGAGAGAGGATGGAGGACAAGGACATGGAGACAGCCCTCCGAGGATGGACGTGGGACAAACAAGGAGGAGCGAAGCAGGAAGGCTGAGTGCAGGGTGGGTCTGGACCGCTTCCTGGTGATGTCGAGTAGGACAGAGTGCTCCTTGGGCTTCTGGCTCAGCCCATGAGCCCCTGCAGCTGCACCCTGCTTTGTATTCTACTCCATGTCTCTGCTTGAGACCTTTCTAGAACCAAAGTCTTCCCGAGCCAAGGGTCCCCTGTGCAGAGACCAAGCTTCCCTCCCTCATTACCACCTGTGGCCGGACCCTGGGTCCACCTCAGACAGCCTGGACTCAAGAATAAAGGCTCTGGGAAGTGGGCCCGGGGGGTCTCTTTTTCTCAGGACCCCACTAATGCAGCGTGGCTTGGGTGCCGGCCTGGTGGACAGCTGAGCCTTGACAAAGGGCCATTTGTCACTGTCGTGCGATCCCAGGAAAGCACCCTGGAAGAGGTTCCTCCCTCACAGGCCTGGCAAGTTCTCTGCGGCTCCCATTGGTGGGCCTCCAGGGAGGGGAGCGCCAGACCCCCGTGTCACGAGGTGAATCTGATGTGTCCTACCCTTGGCAGGTCTGGGCCTGGCAGCCGCTGGCTCAGCCTGGCCAGGCTCTGAGAAGGCAGCATTCAAGGTTCTGGGAGACAGAGCAGCTGACAGTGCCAGATGGACTGGGCAGAGCAGCCCAGCCCACAGGAGAGGGATTTTCATACTTCCCAGAGAGGACTACATTTCCCCTGGGCTACCAGACAGGAAGTTGTACAGGTGGGGGAGGAATGGGGTGAGAGGACCCCACAAGGCCCCCTCCTTTTCATGTCAAATTGATGGGTCCCCTGGTCAGCTCTCCACAATGCAACCCCATGTAATACGGGACAGGAAGCTCTGCCATCGCTTAGGGAGTGTGAGGCTGTCAGTGCCACAGACGGTGTCTAAGCTGCCTCTGTCTTCCACGGCTGTTTGCTGTGTTGTGGCCTGGGGCTACCGTGGTCCAGCTCACAGCCTCCATCTGCTGCATTCCCCCCTGGGATGGAAGCCTCAAGGACAGGTGCTACTGCTCACTTTGCTTGCTCAGGGCCCCCAAAGCCGTGCCTGGCTCCTGTCGATCCTAAAAATACTTGTTCACCGAATGAGCCAAGCTCGGGAGTGGGAGTTGGGAGGCCGGGACCAAATCCAGCTCCTGCATAATCTCGATAATACGACTGCATGTGTTTGAGCCAGCTCTCATATTTGCAAAATGGGCAAATCAGCAGGGAGCACGAACTGGTGCACAGGAGGTCCGGCCGCTGCAGTGTGGTGTGCTCCCCGAGGTCTGTGCTGACGATGCAGAGGAGGGATGGTGTGACTAGCTGATCTCCCACCTGGTGATGAAGCTCTGCTTTCTTTCTCCTGCACCCCGGGGCCTCCCAGCGGCACCTTCAGCGGCCAGGGTTCCTTCCTGCTGGGCGAGGCCAGGGCCATGGTGGCTCCCAGCACCAGGATCAGCTAAAGGCTTCCGCAAAACGGCAGCAGCTTCCTTCTTGTGGATCAGGGAAACATTCAGGTGCTTGGGGATGTGTCTGAGGGCCATGCTTACACCCTCAGTGCAGCCCTGGACAGGCCAAGTGGCTTCAGCAGCAGCCATGGGCAGTGCTGTGGAGCAGGGGCTGGGAGTGAGGTCA
Organism: Petromus typicus; assembly: GCA_004026965.1. Taxonomy (NCBI): domain Eukaryota; kingdom Metazoa; phylum Chordata; class Mammalia; order Rodentia; family Petromuridae; genus Petromus; species Petromus typicus. Next base: position 65,115 of record PVIR01000699.1, on the reverse strand, counting down.
TGCCCCGCCGGGCCCCTCGCATCCTGCCGGACCCTCAATTCTTGGGGGTCCTGCTGTCCCCACAGCATGCCCAGCTGGGTGACTGAGAATCTCCGCTGGAGTCAACACAGCGAGACCTGGGACGGGGCTGGATGTCTCCTCCAGCACTGCAGTGTACATGGGGCGCCAGGCAGGAGGATGGGGCAGGCTGAGTGGGCGGTAACGTGGACATCGGGGCACTGGACTCACTTCCTGAGTGCTCTCCAACGGGCACAGCGGAGGGGCAGCGCCGGCCTAGAGTTGGGTGGGGACCCGGGTGCCTCATTATGATGCTCAGTTCAGTCCTTCCAGATGTGAGGAACCAAATTCCGCATACACAGTCTGCACCCCGCCTCGGGGTGTGGCCTGGGGGCGGGGCCACATTCTCGCTACTTCTGTGCCTCCTGTTTGGTGGCAAAGAACTATGAGACTCTACTTGGTTTCTGGGCATGGCTGTGCCAGGCCGAGGTCCTCTTCAAGTCCTCACCAGGGCTACCCATTGTTGGGGATTTCTGTCTTTCTCTGCCATTAAGCATTTTGTTTTCCTTGACAGACATTTGTCTTCTCTGCGATGATCCTCCTTTTGCACCATTTTATTTGTTTTGTTGGGTGTTGTATCATTGAGCAGGGAATTTTTTTCTTTTTAAATTCGATCAGAGAAGCTGAAAAGCCCACGTGGGCCGAGGAATCCCACCGCCATGCCTCCTCTCTTTTATTCTGTTTAGATTTGTTCGCATCATGTCGAGTGTCTTGCACTGACAGGACCTTGGCTGCCACCTCCAACTGAAGCTTCACATTTCACCTTTTAGGCCTCTTGTCCCAGGACTGGGGTTGAGATGGGAGCGTCAGAAGTTCAAGCCCAGCTTGGGCAACACAGTGACCCTGAGGGGCCTGAGCAAGACGAAAATGAAAAAAAAAGCATTATATCCCCACACAAGGGCCTGGATTCAGTGCCTGCATTGGATCCCTTTTAAACTCACCTTGTATTCTCTGTAAGCTTGAGCACCCCATCTTAATCTCCTTGGAATTCAGGACCCAGGGAAAGGCAGAGGCTGACTGTGTGCAGCGGGCTGTCTCCACATCACTTCTGTAAGAGATGAACCCAAGTCCCTTTGGTGGTTCGAGGAGTGACAGCCAAGAGGCAGGCTTAGGAAGGACTGAACTAGCCCCGCTCAGTGGAGTCACAGCTGGAGAAAGCGAGGGGACAGTGAGCATCCACTCTGTGCCAGACTCTGCTGCGGGCTCTCAAATGCACCATCTCACTTTGTCCTTGTGGCCCTGACCGGCTGCGTCTGTCTGCTGGCAGCCATGCTCCAGGCCCGGCTGTCTGGGGGCAGAGTTTCTGCAGTCTTCCTGTGCCGCTTCCCTGTGGATGGCAGCTGCCTTGGTCTGTACCCACTCAGCAGGTGCAAAAGTTGGCTGCTGTGAACTCAGGACACGCTCTGTTCCTCTGAGGGCAGCAAGGAGTCAAAGGTGAGTGGAAAGGTCACACGGGGAGGAGTGTTGTGGGAGGAGCAGCCGGAGATGGGGCTGGGTGCTATGACAGTGTCTAGATGGCCAGAAAAGCCTCATGCACCCACCCATCAGTGTGGCTTTGGAGGGGGCTGGAGAGAGGGTGGGCAAATGTGGATTAAGGACAAGTGATCACTAACTTAGTCCTTACTGATCAGTTTAGTGGAGTTCTGAGTGGTTAATGGAGCCACACCCTGGGCGTGGGTGGCAGCAACCAGCAGGCTTACAGTCTATGGAAGGAAAGGGGAAAAGAAAGCAGGGGCTCACTGCTGCTGCGTCCCGCCTGCGGCCTCAGGCTGCTTCTCCTCTCTGCTCTGTCCAGCCTGCCTCCTGTGCGGCAGGAGAGGAAGAAGAGTCTAGAGACAGAGGCGGCTCCGGCCTGGCAGGCAGGGTGCAGATACTGTGCTTGATTTGGGGGAGGCTGGGAGAGGCCCCTGGCAGTTCCAGCCGCGCTGAACCATGCCGATGAGGTTGCAGAGCCCCAGGTCAGCTGGTGGGGCCTGAGGAGGAGTTGCCACCCTCCTTATCCTCAGGACACATCAGAGAGCTGCGGCCGAGGGTCCCCCTGCCTTCCCCATGTCAGACCTTAAGGACTGGAGGGGGTAGAGTGTGGCTGCTGTGTACAGGTGCAGGCGGTCCCCACCCGGAGCACTGGAGGCCATCACAGGCAGAGTCCCAGGAACTGTCACAAACCTGGAAGCGAAACCTACCAACGCCCCTCGGCTGTGCTGTCCAAACCTCGTCCCCATGTCCTTGACATCTCAGCACCGACCAAACTGTGTCCCGAGTGGGCCAGCTCCTGGCTGAGACCCGAAGGACACACTCAGGACCAGGCCAGGGGCTGTGCTTGCCCTCTCTGGGACGGGCACAGGAATCGGCAGCCTGGAGGAGGCTGAGCAGGTGACTTCGGTAAGTGTCCCTGGGGCTCAGGGCTCGTGTCCTCCTGTCCAGATCAGGGCAGGAGAGATGGCTGCTCAGCGCTCCCTGGACTCCAGGAGTTGTTCTCGTCTTTGTTTCTCTGTCATTCTCTCCCCAGCTCTGAGATACAGGAGAATTAAAAATTTGGCAGGTTAATTAACTTTCCGTATTTTCTTTTCTCTTCCACTTTCCTCTTCCTCTCGGAAGATAACAACTACACGCTGATCTGTCAGTCCTGTGGGTGTCACATCTCCTATTGCAATCCCTTCGGTCTTGAGCCACTGGTGCGGGGATCTCCACTTCCCTGCCCAGGCTCCCGTAATTATTCTGGAGGTTGGTTCCTGCGTCTTCTCCTCACGCATCCTGCTCAACTTACCGGAGTCAGTGAAGCGCGGCCCCTGGGCACGGTGACAGCTGACATATTCCACAGGAGCCGGAGGTGACTGGGCCAAATGAGGATTTATGATCAGTCCTCCTAAATTAGGGCTGCCTCCTGCGCCAGGTGAGGCCATGCCAGTGCGTCATCCTCAATTAGCGCGAGGGGTACCCTGGCTCCTTCAAGGCAAGTGGTGAGTGTGGCGTGGAGACCACCTCTCTCTCGGGGTGTCCTCTTGCCAGGGCCCCTAGCAGTGGGACAGCTACTAATGGAGGGTTCTGCTTGGGCATGTGGCCCACATTCCTGGGTCCGTACAGTTGACTCAGCACCCTGTCCCAGCGGGTCCAAGGTGACACCAGCTTGGTGTATGCAGTCTTGCTTTGGGATGAGGCTGTGCCAGAAATCTGTGGTTCTTCCTCCATGTTTTGGTTTGGCTTTTGGTGGGTTATACACCCCTTCTCCCTGTCAGTGATTGAATTTTTTCTTCTGTATCTTCATTTCTGAAGCAGGACTATGATAACACCCCCCAGGGTGGGCTAAATAATGTCCCCACGCCAGAATGAAAAGATGCCATATCCCAGCCAGTGGAATGGGAATGAGATCTACTTGGAAATCGGTCTTTGCAGATGGGACTCATGGTGGGACTTGATATGGGGTCATCCTGGCTTCAGATGGGCTCTAAGTCTGGTCAGTGGAGGAGGAGTAGACACTGGGGGTCAGCAATGTGCATGTGGCTGCACATCAAGGAATGTGGTGGCTATTGGAGCCACCTGAGCTGGAACACTCTGCCTGGACCCCTGAGGTGTGGGTGCCCCTGCCGGCTGGCTTCCCGGACTGTGAAAGAGCTCCTGGTCAGGAGCCCTCTGAGCAGCCGCCGGCGAGAGCATCCCCCTCTCCTTACACAGCAGGACGGCGCAGGGAGGAGGGAGGCATTGCTGGTGTCTGGCCTCGGTGCCCTATCCTGGTGACAGTTACTCCTCTTGGCCCTCCCCTCACCACCCAGACAGTGCTGTGCCTTCTTCCTGGGGCGCTGTGGGCAAGAGCTGGGCCGGGGCCTGATTATTTTATCTTACTGTGGTACTGAGGCTGTGATGACTCAAAGGTGCCCGAGACCAGAGGCCGAGCCCCTTGCAGAGATGGTGAGAGCCCGGAACACAGGGTCTGGTCCCACCCCGTGCCTCTCACCTCGGGTCCAGGAGGCTGGCCAGCCCAGAGCAGGACACCAGGCCAGTGAGAGTGTCACACAGGCTCTCTTTCCTCTTGCGTGGCCACCACACCTTCTATGTCTCTTCAGTGGTACTGCCTCCTCTCCTCCACCTGAGATCGGGCAAAGGGGAAAGTGTCTGGACCAGGGCTGGGCTGATGCATGTGTGTATGTGTTGTGTGTATACGTGTGCATGCATGAGCACATGGGGGGGGGAAACTGGAACACGAGATGTGAGAGTTTTGCTTTCCTTGTTACCGTTTCAATAAAATTCAGATACCATTCATGTTCTGTAAAGTGACCCTTCGAGGTGCCCAGTTCTGTCATCTCCTGTGTGCCTGACCACGCTCTAATACCAGAGCACTCTCATCACCTTAGAGGAAGCCCACACGCTGTCCCTCCTCAGCACCCTTCCACCCACCTGCTACCTTCTCACTATAGCACTGTAGACATTGTGCTTTGCCCAAGGGGAGCACACAATTTGAAAAGTTCTTTCCGTTCTGCAGATTTTAAGCAGTGTGACGAAGCCTCATGTAGCGGAGGTAACAGGATGTTCCAGCGCAGAGCAGCACCACGGACCTGAGTCCCTGCAATGAGGACTGGCAGGGCTCAGTGAGTGCTGCAGACATGCTCGCTAATGAACTTGGTGGCAGCGTTATGGGCGGAGGTAGAATTTCAGGACTGATTACAACACACGGAGTCCAAGTTTCCTCTGAAAGGCCCTAATGGAAAATCCCATCTGTTCATTTGAAGCCAAGCACCAGATTTGAAACACAAGGATGTCTTTAAGAAGGGATGATTCCTTATTAAATGCTGGAAAATATTCCCAGCCTTCCTCCAGAGAGAAGCCATGGACAGAGCACAATTGCATGAAAATGAAGTCAAATCAAAGCCGGATTACAACGTTTGGCTACAACAATTTTAAGTAAGCGGATTCTTTCCATTCATTCTTAATTATAATCCCTCTGGACCACTTAGTATCATGGCATTTTTGCCAACCAGTGTGGACAAGAGAGATCCTGAGGCTGCCGGGCCATTGTGTGATGCCCAGGATGCCAGTCTGGGCTGTCAGGACGGAGATGTAACACAAGTGTCACCTACGGAGTATGGAGCCTGCTGTGATAACATAAATCTGAGCTGGGTTTGGAGTTGCTGTCTGGAAGATGAACGTGGAGCATTTCTATAAGGACTGCTCACTCACAGCCACCGTAGACGTTTTTCAGTTGGGGACGCACGTGCAGCTGCTGTTGGAACCAGCAGACACGGCCGGAGGCGCTGGGAGGAGCGGCTGCCGGGAGGGGATAGATCCGTCCAGAGGGCAGGTGTCTGGCAGTCAGCGAGAGGAAGCACACGTGACCTGCTGGAGCCAGGGTGGTGGTGGGGAGGCTGGAAGCAGCTTCTCGGAAGGGGACAGGCAGGTAGCAGCACATCTGGTGGACTCTGGAGAGCAGGACAGTAGAGGGGGAAGAACGGGCCAGGGGTGGACCCAGGCTCCGGAAATGAAGAGGTGGTGATGTGGCCGTAAGAGGAGCCAGATCCAAGCTAGCTGGAGAGGGACTGTGGAGCTGGAGATGAGGCTGGCTGCGGCGTAGTCTCCTCTGCTGTGATGGGGAGCCTGAAAAAGGGGACAGCAAAGGATGTGAGTCCTGGCTCTGTGGCCACTCAGTTCCAGGTTGTCCCTGAAGATGACACTCATGACAGGGGGAGAAGCCTTAACAGCCTGGCAAGAAGCCACTCGGTGACAGGCTGAAGCATGAAGCTTCTGCAATGTGACTCCTGTGAGGGGTCTGAGTCCCAACTTCCTCACTACCCAGAGTTGTCCTGCTGACTCCCACCGGGCAGTGATGGTGAGAGTTAGCCGTGTGAGTGTTGTGCCAGCTCCTCATGGCCCTATGGGACATGCACAGAGTCACAGAGTGGTGGGAGGGGCTTATCCAAATTAGGACTGGCGTGCTGACCGCAGCCACCCCCCACGCTCCTCCTGTTAGTAGAAGGAAAACTTGGCAGAGCCAGACTGGCTGTTCTATAAGAAGGCTGGCCCTGGCCTGCCCATGGCCACGAGAAGCAGACGGAGGGGTGGATGGAGAGCTGTTACAAGATCAAACAGGGTAAAGGTTAAAGATACCACGGGGAGCCTGGAACTCACAGCATTTCCAAGCTGGGCTGTCCCTGACATGCGGCTCGTGTGGGGAAGGGTGCAGGGGGTGTCATTAGCAGGGCTCACGGCACAATTCCTTTTCCCTCCAACTTGCGCCCCTCAAATCCCCATTTCTGTGGACAAGGACTGTTTTTTCCATAAGAAGTGGGGGAGTGTCTCTGAACCCTTCTGGCCGGGCCGCACCTGCTTCCTGAGCTGTTGGCTCACAGCTCTTCAGAGCCCTTGCTCAACACGTGGGCTGTCTCTTCCTTACACCATCTTGTGGCTGTCTGGACCAAGGCTGGGTGGGGTAAACCTGGCTGGGCATTTTCAGTTGAGTTGATCTGCCCCTCAGAGCCTTGGACACGTCAGAGGGGCAAACTTGGGGTAATGGCTCGGCTGGGGCTCTCTCTGGAGCCTTGATTTCCTGGGGATGCTGTGTCGGTGACGGTCTCCAAGGTCAGTGAACTCAGTGATGTCCAGTGAGTGGTGAATTCCCAGTTGCCCAGGAACACGAAAACAGGACCGAAACCGAACTCCAGACACTTGCCAGTGGCTCTGACTCAGCAGTCTGGGTGGGGCGACCCCTGGGCTTTGGGGTCCACAGATGGTTCTGACGCACTTGTTGGTTGGAGAACCACAGCCCAAATGACGTACCACGGGCCTCTTTCCAGAGGAGGACACCTTAGGTGGTTTCCAAAACATCTCTGAGGTTCAAGAAAACAACTGAAGAAGCTGACGCACTGCCAGGGTCAGACACATTCTTCTGCTGCCTCTCAGCCCCTCTGCGGCCCCCACCCGGCTCGCAAATGCGAGACACCCTGCTCTGACCATGGAAGGGAGGGTTTCAGGTCCAAGGGCTGGCCCCACACCTGGCAAAGGGCCATCTGATCCCTAGCTGGGCCGTGAAGTGGAAACAAGCAGGGAAATGACGAAAGCTGCAGTTCATAGCTGCCTGTTTGCAGAAGGGGAAGGGCCCCTCACTCCTCCCGCGCTGCCCAGCGCTGACTCATGAGCTCTGCGTCTGGCCACCCTGCCTCCTAACCACTCTCTGGTTTGCTTGAATCACACCCTTTCCAAGAAGCAGCCCAGCCTGGAGCTGGCAACGGGCTTCAAACACAAAGCTGGTTCTGTTCAATAAATGAGAATTAACAGCCATGCAGTGTCCCAGGCTGATTTTCTTATGAATTTTCTGGATTTTGGATCCCATTTCTTCTATGGTTGACTGTGGCCCAAATAGTTTGCTGCCATAGATATCCAGTGTCCCAGGGCGAAGCTCTATGTCGTCTCTCTGGAGGAGCCCAGGGGAAGGGGCATAGGAGGCTTTACTAGGAGGTATAGGACATGGATGGAGTCCCACGTGGAATACAGATTTCCTGCTGCTTTGACTATCCTCTGACCGATGCTGGCTCTCCCAGCTCCTGCAGGGGTGTGTGCCTGGATACTTTGCTGACTGGTACCCAAAGCCCCTGGTCCCTGAGCGCCTCTCTTCCTGCTGCATGCCCTAAGCAGCCCTCCCTGTGTGTGCAGCATATGCGCCTCCAGAAAACCGCAAAATATTACATTTAAACAGCAACCATGTATGTGCAGTGGTGAGGTGGTGGCTGCACCCTAGTCCCTGGGTCCTGTCACTATCACCTGATTCAAACAGAAGTTTGATATAGGCATAACTGAAAGACAGCTCTCCACTGACAATGCCTTTAGAGACACTCAAGAGAAGACTGACAGTGAGACCATGTGACCACGGGGTGCAGATGGGCCTGAGGAGACCTTAGTGTAGGGATGCCTGGAGTTCTCAGGAGCTGGAGAGGCAGAGAGGGGTTCCCAGTGCTCACCTCGGACCCTCTCCTATAGGCACCTGGACGACAGACATCTGGTCTTGTAGACTATGGACTTTGCGTCACGGTTTCAATACGAAGACTCGTGTGTTGTGGGCCTGAATCCTCACGCAGCAATAGTCCACGGTGGAGAGGTGAAGGGCTCATGCGTGTCCTGATGTCGTTCATGCCAGCTTTCTGGATGAATCTTAGGCTGTAGGAGGCAGGGCAGTTCGGGAAGTGGGTCACAAGGTGGGGTCTCAGGTCTCCGGCCCATTCTGTGTTTCTTTCTGATTCTGGCCACCGTGAAGGTTAGAACATTGCTCAGCAACATTCCTTTGCTGCTGTGATGTTTTTGCCTCAGACTGACACTTAGCCGTCGAGCCAGGGGCTTTGGAGGGAAGCCATGAGCCAAAATGGATCTCTCCTCCTTTAAACTGATTTTCCCAGGAGTTTCGTCACAGTGACAAAAGCTGCCTAATACCAGTTTGCGTCGCCAGCACACGTACACACAGCGCCCTGCATCCTAACCTGAGTGTGCTGGAAGCATGGAGGTGGGCTTTTAAGGAGGCAGAGGGGTGATGCTGAGTGGGGTTCTGCCAGCTGCTGCTCAGAGGCCGGGATTCCAGGGTTCACGCCCACCTTCTGCACCCACACGACGGCCACCCAGCCCGGGCTCTCTGCCCAGCAGCTCTGTGCCATCCATCCCCTGCCCTGAACTCTGTTGCTTTTAGTTCTGAACCACAGACCTACACTACAACAGGGCTGTCAGCTGACACCCCCAGTGTCATCCATCTGCACAGCACTGGCCCCTGGTAGCTGTGTCTGTGCTTCCTGAAGGCCACAGGGTCCCTGACTGGCTCCTGCAGTGACCCTGTGCCCCAAGGCTGCAGGCCACCTCTCTTTTCAGCCTCAGCTCTTCCTCTCTCCATCCACCCTGTGCCATCCTGTGCCAACCACCCCCCATGGCACCTCTGAGTCAAGGCACACACCTTGTCACAAGCACCTGAACTAAGACTTTTCTTACTGCTCTTCTTCATAATACTCGACTTCCATGAACCCAGCTGTCACCCCTGGAGCTAACGCTAACCTGGACATTTGGACTCTCACCTCCTTCCTGTGTGAGCGCGGGTCACCCTGGGAGGATGCGGAGCTGGTGTCTCCATCCTCACACAAAAGCTTCTGGTGAGCCAACCCTGCCAGCAATACATGATTCACATCACTCTGGGGTAAAAATTCAAAACTTCGTGAATTTTCACAGTGACTATAAATGTGTCAGGTTTACAGTTTTACTCTTTAGAAATACACAATTCATGCATTTTGTCACTGTTTTATCTGTTAACCTGTAGACACTTCCTAAAAGGGCATTTTCTTTTAAATTCATGTTTAATAAAATATGAAACAAACCTTGTGAAAGACATTGAAAGAGGTAAGTAATGCATGACTTCCTAAGAGGCAGATGACCCACGGATACCTACTTGACTTTTTAATTTCCACCTTAGCTTCGTCCTGACTTTTCCTGGAGAGAGAAGCTGGAGTTCTCACTCTTTCTGTCTTTGTGCTGTTGTATGGAGTTGTGTTTGTGGCAGGCTAAGTCAGCTCTGGCCTGGCTATGCCCTTAACGTCTGCAGGGCAGTGCGAATTCTTTTCATTCCAGCTAGAAATCTACCTTCTGGTTTCTGAATCCTCCACCTCCCTTCCCATCTGTCATGGCGGAATGCTCCCAACACGAGCCCTGATGTGGGAGGTCAGATGGGACACCTGTTGGACATACCTCTTTTGTCAAAAACTAATCAAAAGAAGACAGACGGCCATCCACCCCTAATTCTAGAGTAGGGCCTTGCTGGCCCCAGATGTGAAGTTAAGCTAAGTCTATTTGGAAGTGAAGCAGTATTTTTAAAGAGGAAGGTCTTACGTGTTAGAAGCAGTCCATATGTTCTCTTAGAGTTCAGGGTTTTAAGCCATCGAGGAGATGCTGTAAGAGCCCAAAATAATTTGACTTTGCATCATGGGAAGCATCACCTTCAAAATAAAATTTTCCCAGTCATGATGTCATTTAATTACTAACCAAAGCAATTATGCTCTCATCTTGCAACATTCTAAAGAAGCTATTATTAGACCCTAAGCTGACGGAATTCCCTGGATTACTGTGGGTTGACAGCGCATTCTGACCAAGAGCCAAAACTGCCATTGGAGGCAGATGGACGTGAGCGATGGTAGGTTCCCCTCCAAGTGGCCAGAGCGAGCGGGTGTTTTCCAAGAAAGTCCACTGTGAACACCCAGAAAAGGTCACAATACCTCTCCTCCGGCCTTCCCTGCTCCCTAACTCATCTGCTCTGACACTCGGTGTGTTTCCCGATTATCATAGTTTGACCCTCTAGCTCCCAGAAAGCCCAGCAGGCTCGGTGTTGGTGGCAGTGATTCCTCCGCATTGGTCTCCCTGCTCCAGCAACAGTGTCTCTGCTGCCAGCACCTCTAATGGAAGCTCTGGGGGACACCAGGGCCAGCTAAGATGTGGCCTTTGCCCTCTAAAGGAGCAAAGCAGAGGAAGTTTGGATGAAGAGCTTGGGACAGAGTGGGCTGCTGGGGAAATATCTAGAAGATGGAAGTGGCTCTGGGTAGGTGGGGTGGGTGGGTCTTCCCCAAGTACCTCAAGATCTGAAGTGCCCTTCCCTGCACCCACCCTTAGGATCACAAAGGAAGGCGACCACCAGCTTCTTCCTGGAGGGGTGCCGACTGGCTTGCCAGTGAACCCTGGCTTAGCTGGGCTGGGGTGGAAACTAGAGTAACGTGTGGTTTATTACCAACCTCTGAAAGGGTTTTTATATGCATTCATAATGGGAGATAAAGGTGAGTAAAATAACCTCTTGCCTATAACTCTTCCGAAGTATCTGTTCTCCAAATATTGTTTTACCCAGAGGGTGCCGCCTTTGAATACTTGAAGCAACTTCTAAAGGGACCAGGCTGTCAAAGCGTAGCTTCACACATGAGCTGTAGCCGAGGGCTGTGGACAGACCCACTCCGTTGTGACTCTGCCGAATGTCTGCATCTCTTGGATGGTTTTCGGCAAGTGTGGGCCAGCACTGCGTACTTTGGGGTCATCCAGGCATGTACAAACGTCTGGCCTGCTCCACACCTACTCAATTAGAGGCTCTCAGGGCAAAGCATGATTTTAATAGTCTCTGGAAAGATACTGGGAGAAATAAAGTTTGAGACTCACAGAAGGATTGACGATGATGTTCTATAAAGCGCCAGAGCAGATGTGTTAGGTTTCGGGCTGTAAGGGTTCCATGACAGCTCTTCAAGTCTGTCCTGGACAGTACTAGAGGACCAGGCCTGGCTGTGTCCCCATAAAGTCTTATTGGAAAAACAGTTCCTGGGCAGGAAGTGACCTGCACATCACAGTATGCCAACATCTGCCCGGGAGAGTGGGTTTAGAGAGTGGAGACCAAGTCCATCTTATCACTGCACAGAATCTGCAGTCTGTGCCATAAAACAGTCCCTCGCTGAGCGCTGATGGAACGCATAAGTAAACGGACACTTCCAGTGGACGTGGGTGTTTAGGCTGAGCTCCAAAATACTGTGCAGCTTTATTACCAAATTCCTGGAAAGTTTTATGTGTGTTCATAAAGGGAGATAAGAGGAGTTAAATAATTGCTGGTGCCGAATTCCTCCGCAGCGTCTGTTCTCGGAATATTGCCTTACCCAGAGGGCACCTACAGATGGCTGGGGCAACATTGAAAAGCGCTGAGGTTAAAAGAACTATTCTCTGATTTATATAAACATGTTGGCCTTTTTGATGTGCAGTTCTACATACTTTGGTATCTACGGAAACCCAGGAAGCCCCTATTGTAATCAGGAGGTCCCACTGTGATCCCTTCCCAGTGCCCTTGGCCAGCACACCAGTCCCTCCCTGTCCCTGCAGTTTCGACTTGGACGGGGCACCCAATGCACAGAGCCACGCAGTGCAGAGTGCACGGGGTCTGGTGTCTTTCACTTAGAGTGACGTGTTCATTGTCCATTGCTCACGCGTCAGTAGTTTGCTCTTTGCACTGCTGAACACTATCCCACCGCACGGATGTACCAGTTTGTCCATTGTTCAGGGATGAGAATTGGGGTACCCCTGCACCCCAGTGTTTGGTGCTCATAGATAAAGCTGCTGTACACCCTTGTGTGCAGGGCCTGTTTTATTTCGTTTATTTATTTGGTGGACATGCGGTTTCGTTTCTCTTGCATAACCTGCAGGAGCAGACAGCTGGGCCTTCCGAGGTGCACATTCAGCTTCCAAGGCAACGGTTGCATGCTAGCGAGAGCGCCTGTGTGGCGTCCCTCCCAGCAGGGGGCGTTCTCACGGCTGCGCCTTCGCCCGCCCTCGGGGTCCTTAGTTTTGAGAAGAGTTCCGGTGAGGGCGGGGCGGCACTCATGCACGTCTTCTTCCCGGGGAATGATGGGAAATGTCTTTTGATGCGGTGCTGTATCACCCACCTCTTCTTCATGGCAGAGTTTGTTCAGGTTATGCCCTTTTAAGAATTTTCCTTCAGAGTTGCTTCTGTCTCGAGACACGCTCTTCACTTGTCCTTTCTCTTGGATACTGCTTGTCTTCTCATCCTCCAACGCAGAGCAAATGTCTTTAAATTGTGATGTCCAATTAATCAGTTTTTATTTTATGGATAGTGCTTTTTTTGCCCAATGTGAAACAAATTTTTGCTCAACACAAAGCTTAATACTGTTAAACACGTTATACTTTGGTCTGTGATCCATTTGGAGTTACTTTTACTGTATTTGCTATATTTAGAAAAACATAAATATTTCTATATTTTCTATATTTTTTGCATGTATGTGTCCAATTCTGCAATACCACTTGTTGAAAAGATTATCTTTTCTTTGCTGAGTCTGTTGAAAGTCCACTGACCGCATTTAGCTGGGCTGTGTCTAAACTCTGTCCTTGTCCGTTCGTCCACAAACCCACCCAGCTCCTGAAAAGTGCTTTGTCTTCTTGGCTGTTACATGATAATAACTCTTGAAATCAGGTCGGTGAATCCTCCAAATCTGTTCTTTCTCTAAATTATTTTGGCTACTCTTAATTCTAATTTTGCCTTTTCATACAAATTTAAAAATTGGCATGTTACTGTCTACGAGAAAATCTTGCTGGTATTTCACAGAGGCTTCACTGAGTCCACAGATGAAAATGGGAAGAATTAACACCTTCACGGTACCGAGTCTTTAATCCATGGACACAGAATGGCTTTCTAATTATTTAGGACTTTTAAAATTTCTTTCATCACGGCTTTATAGTTTCCTGTGTATGTACTCTGAAAATTTTGGTTAGTTTTACACAATTAAGGTTGTACTTAGTGTTTTTGGAGGTGGGGAAGGGGATGCTATCATAAATGGTATTGTTTTCTTAACTTCCGTTCTAATTGTTTATTTTTGGTATCTAGGAAAGCAATTTGCTTTCGATAGTGACCGTGTATCCTGTGACCTTGTGCCATTTGTATTTGTTTCATTCTTTTTCTTGAGTCACTGCACTAGTCAGGACCCATGGCATGATATTGAAGAGGAGAGATGGGAGAGAATATCCATATCTAGCTCTTGATTTCAGGAGACAGCATTTAGGGCCCGATCATTAAGTCTGACGGTAGCTTCCCATATAGAGCCCACTACATTAATGAAATTCATAGGTGTTGAATTCTGGCAAATGCTTTTTTCCTGCATTCATTGTTATGGTCATATGAGTTTTTTAACTAGCATGTCAGTATGATGAATTGCATTATTTATGAATACTGAACCAGCCTTGCATTTGTGAAGAGACTCTACTTAGTCTTGATGTATTTATTCATTTTTATATATTGTTAGATTTGATTTGCTAAATTGTTAAGGATTTTTGTTTATGAGAAATTTTGTATGTACTTTTCAATTTGTTGTAATCAATTTGTATAGTTTTGATATTAAGGTGATGCTGGCCTCATAAAAAAGCTAGGAATTTTTTGTTTTTCCTCTATTTATTGGAAGAGTTTGTGGATAGTTGCTGCTATTATTTTCTTCACATTGTTGAAAAATTTGGCAATGAAACTACCTGACCCTGGCAGTTTCTTCTTTGGAAACTATACCTATTTTTATTTTTAAAAGTCCACCTGCTTCTCCTAGAGTGTTAGCCATGTATGCTTTCTCAAGGGGCTAGTCTATTTCATTTAAATCACCAACACTATTTACATGGCAGCTCTCCTCGTACGCTTTTAGTTTCTATGGAATCTGTAGTAATTACTTCTTTTATTCCCAATACTGATCATTTGTATCTTCTCTTTTGATTCTTTTGATTAAATCTTTGTCAATTTCTGGATCTTCTGATAGTTTTTAGTTTCACTGACTTTTTTCATTGTTTCCTGACTTTAACTTTTAATTTGTTTCTACTCCAATTATTACTTCCTTTGTTCTGTGCTTTGGGTTTAATTTTTCCTTCTTCCTGTATTTTCCCATCAAGAAAGCTCAGAGTATCAGTTTCAGTATATTTTTAAAAAATATATACGCTTTCCACTGTAAATTTCCTCCTAGCCTGGCTCTCACTTCACCCCTCGATGTGTGACCCCAACATTCATAATGAATCCTGAAGCAAGGCTCCTTGGACATATCTGATGTTTGCAAAAAAAACAAACAAACAAACAAACAAACAAACAAAAAAAACCCCAAAAAAACCCACATTTTTTGAAATGAAAAGTCATTGGTTAATTTTACATCTTGAGTACATTTTGCCTGTGGTGAGTGGAAACAAACCTAGAGTTTCAAATATTTCCAGTTGTGCTGTAGCTGACATAATTCTCACCAGAGTTCATGCTATGGGGCTTTGAGGAAGAGTAAGACTGGCATGGGACTCTTACACCACCTAGAACAGGAGAGGAAGTGGTGTCCTCAGGAGATCTTCTCGGAGGTAAGCTGTCCTTCTAAAACACTACCCCACGGGTTACAGTTCTCCTGAGCCTCCACGGGTGTGGTGGAGTGATCATTCAGTTATAACACTGAAATCAAATGAGAGAAAACTCAAAATCACCTAAGCGAAATGCGCTGTGCTGGGCGGCACAAATAGTAACATTAAAACTGGGCTTGTGCTGTCTGGAAGTCAGATAAGATGGGGACAGCTGACTTCAGCGTTCACTTTTATGTGACACCCACCCATGAGGTGCTGCTCTGCAGTTTGAACTGCAGCAAGTCTCTGCTCAAAGTGCTGTGTAACCACTTAAATGCTATCAGTAGAACCAAGAAATAAAAATTTCATGAGTATTTAGAAGGAAGATGAATAAAATTCATGTTGTGATTTTGGATTGTTTTAGTGGACTTGTTAAGGACAACAAGGACATTGTAATTGCATTATCTACAAACAAAATGAAATCAGTTGGTTTGTATGAGTTATATCCATTATTACTTTATAATGAGTTATAAAATGGGAATAATGAAATCTCATCAAGTGTTCATTAGCACCTGTGAAATTTAACAGCAAGAAAACCAAAAGAAGAAAAATCAGCATTCTTTTAGCAGAGAGAGCATGCTTTGCTGTGGCTCCAGCAGACAGAAGTGGGCTCACTGTAGGTGGATGGCTGGGTGGCCCTGCAGGGGTCAGCTGTGTAGACAGTGCACAGTGTAGACAGATCCTTCTCAACTGGGTGGAGGAGGTGTGGGCAGGGCCCTCAGGGGCAGTCCTAAGCGGCATCTGCCCCTTTAATGGACTCAGAAGACAGGATTTTCTTGTGCCCAGGACCCTTGGGACAGCTCTGGTGTCTGGCAGGAGGACAAGGAGAAGATGGAGTCAGACCAGGTTGCATCAAAGTGGCTTCAGTGGTCTCAGGATCCAGTGGTGTGTTTTTGTCACAGTGGGCCCGATGGCACCGTAGTCCTATGGGAGTGTGGGCCAAGGGAGCCCGAGCTGCAGCCACACTGGGAACAGTCTGTGCCTTGGTGCAGCCACCACACTGGGCTGGGGCACCCAGGGGACCCTCCTGGCTCTGAGCATCTCGGACCCTGGACGCTCTCCCCACTTGAGTTCCTGAGTCTGCTGTCCTACGGCCAAGGCCACGTGCCCACTCTGGAGACCCTCGCACTGTTCCCCTGAGCACAGTCTCTTTCCGGGAGCCTGGCTGGGTTTCAAGCACTCTTACCTCCCTCCCAAGAGCTTTGCCTTCTGCACAGCCAGGCTTCTTCTTGCCCTCTGAGGGGACCAGGGCTGGCGTTCCTCAGTGTCGTGCTTTGCATGGGGGCCGAACTTGTCCTCCCCCTGGCAGGCCCACACCCCAGTCAGGGGTCAGCTGGGTGTTCTTTCCCTCCTCAGTGGCGCAGGTTGAAGGCGTGACAGTCCCCATGGGTGTGCAGCCCCAGAGTCACGGCCTCCCCATCCTGCTGGCTCTTGTGGCTGTGGCAAAGCCTTCCCAGAGCCAGGTTCTCCTGCCAGCTTGGGGACACAAATCCCACCTCCTGCCATTGCTCTTCAGTTTGCCCTTAACTCAGCCGCACCCTCCTGAACTCTCAGAGACCGAGCTCCTTCCTCCCCTCCAGGCCCCGTCCGAGACCTCTTCAGCTTTCCGTGGCTGGCTTCCCTTTCTTTAAAGGCACTGGTGTCCTCACGGCCTGAGATCCACTTGCTCCCCGCCACCTTCAGCCTCAGTCATGAGGGTCTTGTAAGCATGAAAAGATTTTGGATTTTATGCAAGGGCAGCAGAAAGCCGGGAAGGGTGAGGTGGAAAGATGACCTGGTTGAAGAAGAATTTAAGCAGCTCATCTTGACTGGACCACCGGGGACGGAATGGGAGAGAGAGAGAGCCAGTGGGGGGCAGTGGCAGAGGCCCAGCCTGAGGGCAGCAATGGACGGAGGACAGCTGCTGGCTGGCTAGGAAAGAGGGAAGAGCATGCAGGGTGAGGAGGAAGCTCAGGTAGAGGAAGGGAGGGAAATCACCGAGTGCCGCTTTTACGAGAAAAACTAAAGTATTATCTGTGAAAGTGCAGAGAAAAGAAGAAAATAAACTGGAAACAGAAGAAGCTTGTGTTTCTCTGGCAGAGCGCAGTGTGTGTGTGAGCAGTGTCCACTCAGGGCCGGTCAGGGGCTGTGCACAATGGGCCAGGTGGGTTTTTGCTATCCCTGTGGCCCAGTGAATGCACTTGGTGGCGGAGAGGTGGGCAGGCCTCGGCTGCATCCGGAGGAGCCCTCAAGACCTCTCCTTCGTGATGTGAGGACCAAAGGGAACACTGCCTGTCCTCTGTCCCCTTTGCTGCCCCTCTCACCTCACAGTAGGAAGGGGCCCTGTGACTGAGCTCTGCAGCGACCCCAAGTGGCTGTGATTTGGGCAGGTGCATGGCAGGACAACCTGGGTCCGCCCGCGGCCATTCCAGTCTGTCCTTGTCCAAGGCTGTGGAGGAGACACAAGGAACAGGATGCCAACTGGCACCGCAGGCGGAGTGGACCTGTGGCAGAGTGTCATCTTCTGCAACGCAGAGATCTCTGAGTCAGAAAGATTGGAGTGGAAGGTGCTGCAGCCTGGAGCGTGCCTCCTGGGGCCACGTGGTGCTCAGCCAATGGCATTAGTGGGATAAGCATCTGTTCTATGGGCTCAGTCTTCAGTTTCGCTCCAAGAGCTTTCCTAACCTAATTACGTGTGTCAACTCCACGGAGGTAATCACTGCTTCCGCTTAACCTTCGTAAACGGCCCCATTCTGAGGTCTTTATGGGCTGTCATGGGGAGTCCCTGGGTTACACAAGACATGATGTTCGCAGTACTAGACAGCTGAACTGTGCAGCCCGTGATTTTCCTGTGCACACTGATGGTGACTGAGTCTTGGCACCACCTGGCTATCTTGGCTCTGGCGTCGCCTTCGTACATTAAGCTACAGATAATAGCGGACACTTTTAGCAAACTGCAGTGACCTGAAAGGATTCCAAGTCCAGAGAACTTGGTGAATTGGCTTCAGAGGGAATCCAAACATTAGCTCAAAAGCCATCTGCTGCTCCTCACCACCCTGGTCCCGAGTCCTGGGCTAAGTGGACAATTAAAGCCAACTTGGCTCTGTTCTGCTGGCCATCAGGACAAAGCCACATGCGTGGTCTTCTCAGAAGCCCCGGAGAACGGATGGACGCTTCTCTCTCTGTCCTTTTCTTTCTTCCCAGCTGTTTCTCATCTGGACTGAGCATCAGGGTGGAACGTGAGTGAGATGGGGCTGAGTTGATTTGGATGTTTGCATGAAGCTATTTGATGTGTTACACTGAAGATCATTTCCGAGCCTTCCCAGGCTATTGCTGAGTTTCCTTGATGTTTATTAAGCCATTTCTCTTCCTGATGGTTAGTCCTGGGTTTTCCATTTGCTCAGTTTCTCTCTTTGCCCAGGGGAATTCTCCTGGAGCACACAGTGCAAACTTGTGATCATAATTTCATCAAAGTAGTCATTTTTAAAAAATTCTAGGGAAGCAGAGATCCTAATGTTTCCATCAGGCTGCAAAGCTACTTATTAGTTTTGTCCTTCTTGTCACTAAAGATAAATTTAAACTTATAAAAGCATTTCATGAAGGCAGGTAAAGTAGAATAAGTTTTTTTGACAACATTATCAATATTCAACTATAATAAAAAATTAATGGGTAAAAACAACCCTGATAAGTAATAAAGATTAGACTCATTTTACAGCGCAGGGCATTATCTGGTTAAGAAAAGTTGAAGAAAAATAAATCATCAGTCTCTCTTTCAGGAGATAAAATCCAGCAATGTCTGATGTGTGTTCTTCAGGGCTCACTGTTGACAGCATTTACGTTTCCTGCACAGTTTTGGAATTATTCTTTCTCTTATTAATAATAAAAAAAAACCCCTTCAAATTTACTCAACCCTCCGCCCCCTTTGTCTTTCTACAGAGCCAGCTTGTCTGGTTCTCGTGCCAAAAATGTTTTTAACTCTTCAGCATTTGTGAGACAAGAGTAAATAAGGTATGACACGGCGGTGGACGAGAGAGTCCCTGACCCACACTTGGCCAAGCTGTTAGCGTGCACTGAGGGAACTGATAAACTCATTCTCAGGCTCAGGATTGCTTCTTGACCTCGTGCCCACAGCCTGAAGCTGGCCACAGTGGCAAGATTTTTGCCATGGAATCTGGCAACTGCTGCCCATTTGGGCTCCTGCCAAAGCCATCCGTGAGGCAGTTACACAAGTACCAATGCATGGCTGTCTAGCGAGAGGTCTTCAACCTCAATCCAGAGCCCTCCCACTCCTGGGGACTCAGGGACAAGCAGAGTTGTGACTGAGGACACACACTGGAGAACACTGGAAAGGGCCAATCGGGGGCCTTGGAGGGCGGCTTGGCACTACATTTGGATCCTGGATTCTGCTGGGTTCTGGGACCAGAGAAGCCTCTGCGCTCTGAGTGACTCTATGTTTCCAGTACATTCCAGAATTTGGAACCTGGGCCAAGACACATGTCTAGGACCACTGGACGTCCCCAGGAGTTCCGACTGAAGAACCCGGCTTGTGTCCATTCTTGCTGCCCAGAGTAGTACAGCCCTGGCATGGCGATGCAGGCAGGAAGATCTGAGGAATAAAAACAGCTCCGGAGCTTATTTTAAAGTTTGAGTTTTGTAGGAGAATCACAGCTTTGAGTCCAGCTCGGGCAGCTAGAGACTTGGAGAGACCCTGTATCAAAATACAAGAAAGCTTTGGATGGAACTCAGTCGGAAGGCCTTGTGTTCAATCCTAGTACTGTAGGGAAGAAAAACCCAACTTACATTTGAATCTTAGTGCCCATTTTACCTGCCTGAAAGAAAATCAAGTTGAAAGGATGTTTTTGAGAGGCTTCCACTGGGCAGGAAGCATCTTCTTGGGTTAATAAACACATTGGACTCCAAGAATAAAATTTCACCAAGCATCTGACATGGATGTATCATATGTGTCCTGTTTCTTCTGTGGCTTCTGAGTCAACTGCAAAGCAGAGTCAGACGCGGGGCGGTGCCAGGGCAGGCTTTCCCCTGCCCCTTCACCAGCTCACCGCTTTGGCTGCGTTACGGCCCAGTTGGGGGGGGGGTCAGAGACTAGCTCTGGATTTTTTGTGAACTTGCTTTGTTTAGGCCAACTAGCTATTTATGTGGAGCATCTAAGCACCAACTCTCCTATTGCATCTCATTAGACATTGGCTCTCACCTCTCCCCTCTTCTTGCCAGCTGCAATTATAGGAAACCATCATTTGCAGGTGGAAAGAACATTTTGTAAAGTTCATTTACTAAGCCATCTGCACACAGCAAAGCATGCCTCTGTACTCTGCAAATGCATATAGACATTTCCTGTTCAATACAAATACTGGAATATCAATAATATAGAAAGCACAGAAGCATTCAGAATCTTACATTCATAATTTTTGTATTGATCATATATGAAAAGATAATATTTTGGACATATTGAACTAAATAAAACATTTTTAGAACTTAAAAAACCCCAAGGATTTGTTTATACCATCTTCAGTCCTCTCTGTCCCCAGCCTCCTGGTTACTCTTCCTGTCCACAGGGAAGTTCTTGTTGATCTGGGACGAGACCTGGGGCCCTGGAGGCTGGGCTCCAGGAGCAGGCCCGGCAGGCCCGTGAGCCCAAGGCCTCGGCCTCCCTGGCTCAGCTCCCGGATGATCAGCCTCAGGTCTGGCCAGGGAATAGGTGATGGCAGCCAAACTACTGAGCCTTCCTGATGGGGTCAGCAAAGCAGGCCATTAAGTAAAAGTGCAGGGTGGTGCGTGTGGGGATGCGCAGAGGACAGCACTCGCTCGCCCAGAAACTGGATCGCCCTGCAATAAAAACACCAAACATCCTGCGCTGGGCAGAGGAGGGCTGGGCCTCCGTCTCCTGGGGAGCCCTTGACAGGCTGCCCAAGCCACAGCCCAATCACCGAGGCACGTGGCAGACAGTGTGCGAGCCACTGGGTCTATGAGCTCTCGGCGGTGGCCGGAAGCTCGGGAGCAGTTTCGCGTTGGAGGACTGGATGGGCTTCTCTCCTTTCACCTCCTCCCCAGCTTTGTCTGCACCACAGGTTCCCGGCGGGCTGAGCAGTGATGAAACCCAGAGCTGGTGCTCTCATTGGAGAGGGTGGGACTTGGATTTTGGCACAGTCATAGTTGTTGCTATAATAATAATGTTTTACATTAATAATTGTTTTCACCCTCCACGCGTTCTTCAGTAATTGTAGCAAGTTATAACAGTTTAATTTGTCTGACAGAGGTGCAGTTTCTGCTGAGTCATGAGGGGTGGGCACTCAGGGACCCAGGGCACCGTGTTGGTCAGGATGAGGGGACCTGGGCCTCCACTCCCAGCAGAAACCTGGCTGTGTCTGAGCTGGACAAGAGCACGGGGATCGATCCCAGGGGCATGTGTGAGTGACATCCCATGGCTGTGACGAGGGGCTGAGGCCAGAGAAGCAGTTCACGTGAGCACTGATTTCTGTTTTGTAAAATATTGTCTACAAAACCATGTGTGATCCAAATTTGAAAATGAGAAGAAGCCCAGAGCAGCCTGGGAGTGTGGAGGGCAGATCCAGGGAAGGCTCCGGGTGGGTGGGAGCCACGGGGCAAGGCAGAGGTCCTGCCGCCACCCACACTGGATCTCTGGGTAGGGTTTAGCAGGAGCGAGGGCCTCACCGCTATAGGAAAGAAAGATGTTTACAAAGCTGATCTGTCCACTGTCTGCCGTTAGGTGACAGTCAGAGAGGACGTGGGTGGCTTGAGGCACACAGCTGACTTCACAGCTGAAATAGGTCTGAACTTCTGTGCTGCCAAGCCATGGGGCCTCTGCCGCAGTGCTATTTCAAAGATTCCCTCCTCCTGGAGCCACAGGTCCAGCACCTCGCCAGCTTCCACGAGGAGCTGTGCCTTCTGTCAGCCACCAGGCAGTGGTGAGTCCTGAACACGGGGTGGCAGTCCTCAGCGCCACTGCAGACCTCGCCATCTGTTGCTAAATTCAGTGGAGTTTAAGGACGCTGAACAATTTGCATAAAGACTCTGCATTGGCATCTTCGCTCTGTCTGCAGCCCACACCACGCAGGCCACACAGGGAGCTTCGGTGTGCAGCCACCAGTCCGGCCACTGGGACTGCTCCCCATTGTCCTGAGAGCTCTCCTGGGGTAGCTGTGTCCTGGTTGCCCTCTGACTCCCAGCCCCTAGTGTCACCCTGGCCAGGGTCACTCTTCCCTGGAGGGCTCTCAGAGCTGAGCTGTTGTGTCTCACTTGGTCCTGAAGGTCGCTGGCAGCTGGCTGGGTCCTGGTGGCACTCTCCCGTGGAGTCTGTGAAACCCTTGCAGGCTGACTCGGAATCCTGCAGGCGTCCTGAGAATGAGGCTGTGTGGGGTGGGTCAGAGCTCCCTGAAGAGGTGTCCAGCTATGTCTGCCCCTTCCCGTCACTGGGACACAATATCCAACACCCTGCCTCAGAGGAGGAAGGGTTATTTGACTCACAGATTTCAAAAGTCTCAGTCATAGTCGGCTAGCTCTAAGGCAGAAACGCCTTGGAGGAATGGGCTGGGGTGGAAGACTGATGAGCCCAAGGCAGCCAGGACACAGAGGGAGCAGGGAGGATGCGGGAACAAGAACGCACGTTCTGGGTCTCACCGCGATCACCACCTCCAACCAGCCCCACTTCCTCACAGCACATTCAGCCGTGAAGTCATAGGTGGATGAAAGCCCTGGTCAGCACAGAGCCCCAGGAGCTGACCCTCTTCTCAAAGAACACTGAACACATGAGTGAGTGCTTCTCAAAGCACTGAACACATGAGATTCTCGGGGAACATTTCAGACCTAAACCACAATGACAACTGAACCTCTGATGCTGGCTAAGCAAGGTTCCCCAGCTCGGAGGAACTATAGCTGTGGATGGAAGTGAGGTGGTTACTCAGACAACTCCCCACAGGGATAGTCTCCCAAGTTATCCAGGAGGCCCAGAGTCATCACTGAAGTCTTAGAATGTGAAGAGGGAAGCAGAAGAGTCCGTCAGAAAGAGACACGAGGTGGAAGCCGAGGCCAGAGAGATGCCACTGTTGGGTTTAGAGATGGAAGGGGCCGAAAGCCAGGGACTGCAGGGAGTCTCTGGAAGCTGGGCAGGGCCAGGGGCCACACTCTCCCATGAGCCCCCAGGAAAGAGCCCAGTCCTGCCCACACTGTGACTTCTGTCCAGCGGGACCTATGCAGACTTCCAGCTCTGGAACAGTAAAATAACAAATTGGTGTCATCTTAGGTGCTCTGTGATAATGTGTTACAGCAGCAACGTGATTCTGATATGATGCCCAGGCTTGTGGGCAGTTGGGCTGCCAAGTCCTTCTGGATGCTGTGGGGGCCTGAGTGAGGGGGTCTCCTGCGGCCTATGACAGGGAGTTCTGTCTGTGGCACCCATCTTCATTCAGGGGGCTACATCAGTGCTGGGCATGGTAGTGCACACTGCAGTCCCAGAACTCTGTGGCCTCAGACAGAAGGATCATGAGTTCAAGCTCAGCCTGGGCAACTTAGAGACATAGCGAGACCTTATACTAAGGTAAAAAGTACAAAAGTGCTGGGTCACAGCTCCATGCAAAGGCCCTGGGTTCAATCCTCAACACTAAAAAGGGGAGGGGAAGGCCAAGAGGGAGCAGGGATGTGCTGTTCATCAGAGCAGCCGGACAGTGGGAGAGCACAGCACCGGGCTGTGCAGGGCGCAGTCACAGGTGGCTGAGCCACTCCTCCAAACACCTGTGCAGCTCTCTGCACACAGCGGCCCCACTGGGAAGCCCGGACCCCACACAGGGGCCAGCATGCTCTTCTGCATCATCTCCCCTCACTCAGGCATCAGTAGGCAGCACTGAGCTGGCCACCCAGTAGCTGGGGCAGGGATCACGTGGCACAGCATGCCACACTGCGAGTCACACACCTCCGACCCAGGACCTGCAACTGTGGCTGTCCCAGGCCAGGCAGGTGGCGGGAGGGTGTGGGTGGCAGAGAAGGAAATGGGGTAAGGTGGAGCACACCTGCCCTGTGGCTCTATCCCATGGTCACCTTGGGGACAAGGTCAGCCTCTTGGGATCATGTGGTTTTTCAGAGGAAACCAAACATAAGTATTTTTAAAACTCTGAGACATTTTAAAGTGTTTTCTATTAATATTCATTTTAAAATACTAACGATGAATCCAAGCTTTAAAGATATTGGAAATAAGACATGGTTGAGGACTTGATTCAACCCGCCAGTCCCCAGCGTAGTCAGACTAGTTTTGTTGAAAGTAACCACAGGGCACTTATACCCTGGGGATGAAGAAAGAGGTAATCTGGGAAGTTCAAGGTCTCTAGTTGCTTGGCTGCTAGGACTTCTGGACCACTGTCAGCAGCTCCTCTCGGAAGGACACTTGCAGTCACACATCTTTGGAAGTGCAGATTGACGGTGCTTGTAGCAGCACTTAGTGGAAAGAGAGGAATAATAGTGCGAGGTGAAAGGCATTGTCTCCCTGTCTGATTTAAGTTCTCCTTCTGAGGAAATCAAAGGCTGATCGCTGTCCCTTCAGTTGAGTTCAGAGTGGGGTCTGGGCAGCCCCAGCTGACAGCCACCCCGCTGCATGAATATGCACCCCAAGGCTGGCTTCTGGGTGTTCAGCCCACTGGGCTCTTGGATGTACCCAGGCTGTGCCTTCCCAGGGACACCACCCTGGCATGGAGTAGGAACCAGCAAAGGGAGGAGTGAGAGGGAACCCAGTTCTCAGTCTGCCAGGGGGGAGGAAGGGAAGAGATGGCACTACTGGGTACCTGGCCAGTGGGCAGAGCCTTGAAGGAGACCAGGAACGGTGTAGGGCCCATGAGCAGGGTCCCTGCTTGGAGACTATGACAGATACAGAGAAGACAATGTAAAAGACATGAAGATGCTGGCAGGCCACTAGGCCAGGAGAGAGGCCAGGGCCCAGTGACCTCCCTTGGCCTCAGAGGGACTCAATGCCACACTGACAGGACCTTGGACTTCCGGCTTCCGGAACAGGGAGAGAACTGGCTTCTGTTTTCAGCTCCTCAGTTGGAGGTACTTGGCCACAGCAGCTGTAGCTGGCAGACTCGTCCTGACATTTCTATTTGATTTTTGCTCTTATAAATAGTTCCAGGAGAACAGAAATGTATGTGGGTGTGCTGTGTTCCCTGCGTGTCGGAGTTCAGCTCACATGGCTTCTCCATCCCAAGGTCTCTCTCTTAGTCCGTTTTCTGTTGCTGAAGGAAAACACCACAGAACAGGTCATTTATAAAGAAAAGAGGTTTGCTTTGCTTTGGCTTCTCTTGCCTGACACTCTGAACACAAAAAGCAGCAAAGTAGGAGGAAAAGCAGCACATGTGGGAAAGAGAAAGCATGGTTGTTGGGCTTAGTTCCCGAAACCCACTCCTGTGATAACTAACCAGGCCCATGAGAACAGAGTCCATCCACCCTAAGAACTTGATCACGTCTTGAAGGGTCCTCGGTCCTCCCTGGCATAGGTGCTGAGGCTGACAGGCAGAGAACACAGTAGAGGGCCGTGGAGGGAGAAGGTGCAGCCCCAAGCTCAGCAAGGCTAGAAGATCTGCTTCAAGTGGGAGGGCGCCATCTTGGGACGGAGGTTGCTTTCTTTTGTTTGTTTGTTTTTGACAAAGAATGCAAGAGTAGTCTATTGGTGCCAGCAAAATGGAATCCATAAACATCGCTGAAATGCTAAAAATCCAAAAATTCACTGCTGGAAATCATGTAATGTAAACTTTTGCAATGGAAATGTCACAATTGCACAAAGAATGGAAGTGAAGGATGCTCGTGGTGCTGCCAAGCTTCATCTTAACCAAATAAAAGCGGTCAGGGAGCAGCAGGGCATTGGGCTCCTCTGCGCAGACTGGAGCTAGAAGAGGCTGCTGGGTCTGCAGAGCTCTGCCCCGGGTGGGGCAGCTCCTGGGGCGGGGTGGGGCTGCGGAAGGCTGGGTCCTGTGCACATGCAAGAGTGGGCCTTGAGTGAGGGATAAGTGTAGGAAGCGTGGGGCCCTTGTCCAGCAGACCTGAGTACGCAGGCCGGGAGCTCCTTCGCTTCTTTGTCCTCGAGCCCTTCTCTAGGTCTGTGCACGCTTCCATTTCTCCCTCTGAACTCTGACTTCCCTGAAGCCACACAGCCTGATGCACCCTCAGGCCCAGCTATACCCAGTCCTGCCGTGGTAGGGCTTTTCTCCTGCAGCTTGAGGTCTGTGGATGTGCTAGCTTTTATTTTCCATTCTGGGATTAGATAGAGAAAATAGATCATCTTATTTGCCATAAGCATAAGGTTCAAGACAAACACCTGGAGTTCACTACTTTTTTGAAAGAGTCATTTGGAACTTTTATTTTCCCTCCATTTAGGTACCTACAAAATATGTGATTCAGTTGGTTTAAAAGTCTCTCCTGGGCAGTCTTAGCTATCCATCATATGTTTACCAATATCTTGGTAAACATAACTGGAATAAATGTCTAAGTGTTCATTTTGGTGCAAGAATTAAGCAGAGATGCTGAATCTAAACTGCGGTGCACAGGCTTTGCTGGTAAGACACCAGACAGCATTCTGCCAATGTCCAATCCCCGCCCTTTTCCTGTAAACAGCAGTAGAGAAAAGCGTGGCATTCAGGCTGGTGGAAGAACGCCTTCCAGAACTTTTATTCTTGGGCCTGAGTGAGACCATGAGCATCAGTAGGGCCCGGTTTCCTCCCAAGCATGCATTATTTTGTCTGTTCTTACTCTAATGCCACTGAGAAAAGTGGCTACTTGGAGAATTTCGTGGGATCTGTGCCCCACTTTACAGACGAGGAAACTGAGGCCCAGGGAAGGCATTCTACTCTCCCATGCAATGGTTCAGCACAGAGGTGGCATCAGACTCCGGAAACGTGAGCTGCAAGTCTTAGGGCTCTTCTCTGCATTCCACTGCCCCCTGGCTCATTTCCTGACTCGTGTTTAGTGTCAGCTTTTCAGGGCTGGCAGTTGCCTTGCGACATGTCTTTATGAAAATCCCCCATCTGAGCGCACACTCTACAGCAGTGCAGAAGTTTTGCATTTGCAGGTCTGTGCTTCCATCCAACGTGAGGACGTCATGATTTCTTTATAAGATGTCCCACTTTCCATTTAGTTGGAGCGCAGGCACAGCTTTTCTGATGAGCTCCGAGGAGACGCTGTTGCCCTTGGAGAGCAGCATGAGTGCTGCTGCATCTCTTGGAGAGTCTCGATTTCTGTCCATCTTAGTCAGTTGATGGGGCTGACTCCGTGGCCATTAAACCAATTTACAGCCACTCATAGTCATTGTCAGAAAACTCAACCGGGCTCACGGTCCTTCATTTTTATCTTGTGTTTTTGATTTCCTCTGTAATGTAGCAATTTAAAGAATAGAACAAATAAATGGAAGATATGGAAATTAGCTAAGCAGTTGGCTGGAAATAATAGGCTCCTTTCATGTTTTCTGCAGAGCTCTCTATTCAAGTATCACGATGCCAAGTTTTGGTAAATAAGCCAAGTTGGGATTAAGTTACAGCCAACCATGTTTGACTCTACCCATTCAATTTATTCTTGGCAAACTGCGGAGAGTATTTATAATAAAGTCCCACTTCGAACATTTTAGGGCCCTGGTGGAGTTCTCATAACACTGGGTATTTATTTAATGTCTAACTCTAGGAGTTCAAAGCACTCTGCAGACATTCCTTGACTGATCGTAACATCCCTGCCAGGTTTCACAGATTGGAAAAGTCAGCTGAGGCAGGGGACTCGCTTGAGATCACCCAGGAAGACCACGGATGCCCTAAATTAATCCTTCCCATGCGCTGGAGTTTCTCTTCCACCAGTGGTGACACGTTCCCAAGCCCTTATCACAGTGTCACTGCATGGAGAGTATTTGTTTACTTCTCCACGGAGACCTTTAATTAAGAAATGCAGAAGCCTCACCAACACCTCTGTCTGTATGTCATAGCATTAACTGGGCAAAGTAGCTTATAAATATTTGGATCCTTTGGCAATGAAGTCACTAGAGAGCAGACAGCTCGTGGGTGTGTCTGTCTGGATACAATCGGGGGTTGGGATTTTTCCGTGCTTTCAGAACAGACCCACACTGGCTGTGGGGAAGTGTGGGGTACGCTGGGATGCTGAGTGGCGGCACCACAAAGGGAGGTAGCACCTTTAGCTACCCACGAGGCATCCACCTGGGTATGACTGGTATTCTTGAGCCCTGGTATCGGATGTCTACTTAGCATTTGGTGGGCACTATATGGCAGGTTCTCTTTCTGCTAAATTCCATGTTGTCCCCGGATGGAGAAGGTACCGTGTCCAACTCACTGTAGAGGAAAAAGGAAGGACCTGACCTGGAGCCCGGGCTCCACGGCCAGCCTCTGTGGCCCTGAGGAGGGCCTCCGATGTGTCTTCCGCAGCAGACTTGTGCTTATTTGCACATTATTGGTCTGACTACGGAAAGGCCCCTGCAAGGACTTCCCTTGACCATCGAAGAGGTGGCATCTGCCTCAGCAGCCCTGGTCTGGGTCTTGGGGTTGCCCATAAAAGAAGCTTGGTTCCATGACCTGTCTATTTTACAGATGACATGTGGTCTGAGGACCCTTTCAAAGGCTGTTTGTAGGAGCTGGAATGCAGCTCACCCTGCCATTCCCCATGTCCCTCCTGCAGTGACACCCAGGGCACCGAGCCCAGCACATGCACAAAGCCTAGTCAGTGCTAGGCCAAGGCTCAGGGGTGTCTGGGTGGAGCTGGCATGGCTCTGGCAGAGCCCTGCAGTGATTGGGGACAAGCTACTGGCTCCTGTGTGCCTCAGTTTCCTCGTCTGTGAAACGCAGAGGACACGGACTGTGCCTGCTTCACAGTGAGTGAGGATGCATGTTACACTCTCAAGATGGTGCTGGCGCACAGTTAATGTTATCATTCAGAATTTTCCAGACTCCTTTTGTCTCTTTGAAGCTAATGGTTGGACAAAACAGGTAGGGACAGACAATGCTATCAGCACTGAGGAGAGAAGGGCCTCCGAGGCCGAGTGCGGTGGGGATTTCGGCTGGATGAAGACAAGATGGCAGAGACTGCAGAAGGCAGCACATCCTCCCTTCCCCTGAGATCAGGTATCAGGCCATGGGTGTCAAGAGGAGGTTCAGGAAACTCCACAAACCCAGGCTCGGGAGGAGCCCCAGGTGAGGGCGGGTCAGCGTGGAGAACCACTCCTGGCTTTGCTTGGCCTGGCAAAGCTCTGCCTAGGGGGAGGGGCCAGCCAGACAGCAGGTGTGCAGCGTGGTGGAGCTGGGGCTCTCTCTGCACCCCCTTCTGATGCCAGCAGCGGCGTCTGGCTCCCCACGCTTTCCTGACTCACAGGCAGAGCCCAGGAGGGAGGAACTCTCCTCCGCCTTTGAAGGTAGCTGGAGGTGCCAGAGTGGAGTCAACTAGAGAACCAAAGGGGCCAGGAGTTGTGGCTCGGCTGGGCACTGCTAGACATGGACAGACTGGCATCATGAGAGGGTGTCATTCTGCCGGGAAAACACCAGCAGAGACCAAAGGACTCTTGTCAGTTAGTGAACTGAGACGGGGTCCATCCACATCTGCGGCTCTCCTGAGAGAGAGGTGGACTCGGTGAGTGGCTCCCACTGCTTCTGGCCGTGAGTGGCTCCCACTGCTTCTGGCCATGAGCGGCCTGGGCCCAGCCTAGCAAACAGCGAGCAGTGGCTGCTCCATGGCATGAGGGACGAGCTTTCTGTGATCAACAGGGAGAATGCGCACGGGTCATGTGGACGACAGGGCGCAGGAGGAAGACGGAGGTTCTGTCTTCTTTCCTCCTCACAGGCTCTGTGCACCTGCATAGGAGCTGTGAAGCGGTAAAGCAGATTAGAAAAGAGATGACAACTTGTGCGAAGTTGGCTGGAGACAAAACAAGCTGTGACAGAAGTTGACACGGGGTCGGAAAAGGTGAAAGTTGAGTGAAATTTAGGAAACTGAATCAGATGAGCTATAGAAGCTCTTTCAAGAGGAAATAAAAGTGGGAGAAAATGAAGAATGCTGGAAGAATATGTAATAACTAGCTGTGAGGGGCAGTGGTATTGCAATGGACTGGTGAGTTTTGTTCCTTTGGAAAAATATCTACTAAATGAAAGGATATGACTGATTCAAAGTGAGCAGTCCTGGGCTTAAAGTTAAAACCAGTGAACCTCACTGAACTGAAGTTAATAAAAGGCGACATGTCAGAAATAAACAGAAGCGGGAGATAATTCCTTAAGAAATCACTTAGAAAAGCTATGCGGCTCAAGGAGGTGTGCAGACTCATTCTGAGCCCTGCAAGCCCATGGGTGCACCGTGCACAGAAAGGCCCGGGTTTCTAGCTTCCCTGTGGGATGTCTACAGAGACTTGATGGTTAAATGCTTTTGAAATATCACGAAATGGTACCATCCACATTCTTTGACCACAGTGCCATAAAACCAGAGCTAAATAAATGAAGATATAAACAGGAAACTGAAACCATTGGAAAATTAAAACAAAGAAAGACAAAACAAAACATTCCTAAATAGCTATAGGGTCAGAGATGAAATCAAAACCGCAATTATAAACAATTTAAATAGATTTATGCAAAAACTCCTCCTGGGGTGGTTGGTGTGTTTTATGGCACTGGCTGCAGCAGTGAAAATGTGGAAAGTCCTAATGACCTGAGAGGAGGAGGAGGAGGAGAAAGGGAAGAGGAGGGGAAGGGGAGGAGGGGGGAGGAGGGGGAGAGGTCCACAGGGACAGCACGGCGCACCCTACAGGGAACACGCTGTCCCACTGAGGCATAGATAGGAATGAAGGTGCCCTTCATGTGCGCTGAGTAAAAACGCCAGGCACAGGCAGCCAACCACTTTCTAACCCGGAGCTATTCTACTTGTGCGTTGGAAGGTAATTACATATATACACGCATTTGCCTACAGCAATTTTCTACTATGTCTGGATGGAAATTAACTGCACCAAAACAAATATACATGTAAAGGGGAGAGGCCAGAATGGAGATGTGACACACAGTAGCTCAGGAAATTGTCTAGCAACTTTCTGTGGGCTCCTAGGGTACTATACTCACCACTGAGTGGGGGCCTTTCTTGAAGATAGTCTTTAGAATGTATGTATATACACTCACCTAGTCATGTTTTCATCCCTTGTAACTGTAACTTTCTGACTGTCCACTGAACAGGCCTGGGTGGACAGTCCGCGTTGGCACGTGGTTATGCTCCACCTCAGGACTCTGAGCTGAGCTGCACGTGGAGGTGTGTTGCAGAAATGTGTGATGTGTGTGAACAAGGTGAGGGCTGGTGGTGGGTGCCAGGGACAGTCAATCGTGACACCCCGGGACAGGCCTTGGTCCTGCATCTGCCAGTGACTTCACCATGGCAAGCGCCTGCTCCCAAAATTGCTGGACTAGTGCTGGTCACTAACTGGCCAGGCCAGTTAGAATCTCCCTCCTGCTTTGTACCAGGTCCAGTGAATGTCATGAGTTTTTGTTGGGTGTCTGGGCAGAGAAGTGATGGAGATGTGGCCTGGAGGAGCTGGAGCTCTCTGCAGTGGCCCTGACTGGGTACAGGGAGGTCATTCCACACAGGGTCAGTGAGGAGGGACACAGGCACAGGGAATGAGCACAGGCCGGCACGTTGGAGCACTGCCCAGCCTCTCTGAGGCTCCTGTCCATGTCCTGTTTTGGAGTTCCACGGGGCAAACATTTCCTCCCGAAAACCAACATCCAGAGCAGGAGGGCTTCTGTTAGAGCCAACCAGGTAATTTAGGGGCCACAGTACATATATTCTGCATGAAACAGAAGAAATTCAACTTCTACTTTTGGATACAAACAGTAACATGAGATAGCTTTCAAATGCATGTCACATTATTCAAGTTTTCTTTGAAATGGAACAGCATGCAAGCCTTTTGTGGGAATTAGAAAAACAGTCCTAAAAGAAAAGACAAACAATAATGTGGATTTACATGATTTAAAAATTATTTACAGGACTTGATCACCATAAATATTGAGTTAACAAAACATAACCGTGAACCGGGAATGTAGGGCAACAATGAAATTATCTAAGAACCACAGTCCAGCCAGCACAAAGAGAAATAAGGGGCCACTTCTAAGAAGCGGGGATACAGAGATGGGTGGGGAAGGACCCCATTTCCTAGTGCTACTGCCAGTGCCACGACCTTATCGCTGGACCTAGCAAGCCATGTGTAGGACATCCAGCTAAACATGAATTTCGGGTAAACGTGGGCTCATTTCTGAGTGTGAACTTAGCCCAAATATTACATAAAATAAACTTAAAAATAGTTGTCATTGATTTGAAATTCAAATTTAACTAGATGTTCTATATTTGTTTGGCAACCTTTATTGTCATCTCAGGAATGCCTCTGTTAGTTTTCATGGGTTACCTTTGGCTGTGTATTACAGAATTCTTGCCTTTATAGCTCCAGGCCCCCAACCTTTTCCTGTCAGAAGCCATGTACGTGGTCCCAAGTGAGCTCCAGCACTGCTCATATATCACGACATAATGGTGTGCTGCTGCTGCGCTGCATGAAGAGCCCTGCGATCCAGTTTCTAAGAGAAGCTAAGAAATGTTCCTTGTTGCCTGTACATTTCCTTAGGAAGCAGAATATAAACCTTTCTTGGGAGGCAGAGTAGAAACCCTGGAAATACTCTCCCAACCTGAAACCAAGTAAATAACAATTTCAAATTTAAAAGCACCCACCAAGAAGTTTTTTAATTTATAAATTTAAAACATGATAGAGGCCATTTTCACGTTCTCTCTGGCTTCTTGTCTGACAGACACCTGTCACCTTGGCAGCTGGTCCTTCCAGGATGTGTAAGGACCACTGAAGACCCACTAGTGTCCCCTTTTATGGGAACTTTGGCCCTGAGTATTAGGAAGCTTAGTGGTGTTAACATTTCTAGAAAGGTCGAGTGTGGTATTATGTAAAAACTTTGCTTTGTTTTATTGCTCCTAATTTCTCTACCGAGCCTGAGCCCAAGTACTGAGCAGTGGCTGACCGGACTGGGGCAGAGGGCTGATCCACACTGGGCACCGCACTGTGCTGTCCACATAGACCCCTGTCGGTGATACATATTGCTCAGGCAGAAGGGGCAGGGAGTCCTTAGCTTAGGTGTAGGATAGGTCACGTCCCCTCAACCTCCTCTCCAGTCCAACTGAGTGACCCAGGAGGGCATTCAGCTCCCTGGCCTCACACCTGCTCACTGACGCAGGCCAGAGGTGACACTCAGCTCACGGCCATCCTGCCCATAAGCCTCACCTTAGCTGCAGCCAGCAACACTCCAGGTCCCCTCTTTGCCATCTGAAGTCACCCTTGCATCCAAGCAAAACAAACAGGGCCTTAGTCCCAAAGTGAAATCTGAGCTGGAGTTCCCTCCTTCAGTCACTGGTGCCTTAGGCTGATGAGGGGGA
This sequence comes from Petromus typicus, assembly GCA_004026965.1. Taxonomy (NCBI): domain Eukaryota; kingdom Metazoa; phylum Chordata; class Mammalia; order Rodentia; family Petromuridae; genus Petromus; species Petromus typicus. Next base: position 31,737 of record PVIR01000699.1, on the reverse strand, counting down.
CAAAGAGGGGGATAGGCTGGGAGAGCTGGTCTGAGAGAGCTGGGCATGAGGAGCAGTTCCAAATAGGTGCACCTCCGGGCAGCCAGTCCATCCTGCCTGGGGCCTACAGAGGGTAAAGGTCGCACAGGCTCTCAGTGTCAGAGCAGGTCAGAACCTTCTTCCTTGTTTGCTGGCTGAGGTTGCTCCCAGAGAGCAGGAAACAGACTCAGAGGGAGGGAGGGAGCTGTTCGTAGAGCTGGATTCACTGTCTGTCCATCCATCCGTCCGTCTGTCCGTCCGTCCGTCCATTGTCTGTCTGTCTGTCTGTCTGTCTGTCTCTCTCTCTCTCTCTCTCTCTCTCTCACACACACACACACACACACACACACACACACACACTTCTGGTGCTCAAAAAGTTTCCACCAGACACCCTTGCTCAGATGGATGTCAGGTCAGAGTACCTGGATTTGTTCCCAAAATTCTGTATTGGGCCTTCATGGTGCCTGGGTTTCAGGGACCAGGAATTTTTGAACTATCTGCCTCCTTGTAGGATAAGGACGAGTCGGAGATTTAACTGTGTGTTTCCCACTCTGAAAATACCAGACTCTGAGCTAGAAATACCAATCTAGACTCCAACAGAGTCAGAGGTGGAGAGATGTTTGGGAGGCTCCCTGTCCCACTGTCTGCCTGGCTCCCTGATAACTGGAGGAACTTTTGTCTGGAGAAGATGGGCCAGTTGGGCCCCACTGTTGGTAAGAAAGAAGAATCCATGCCAGGTCTCTTCGGCTCTCAGTCTGGCACAGCCCCGCTTCTGGGGACACTCAGGAGCCCCAGAGCTTGCCATGACAGCATCTGCGACTGGGGCGTTTTCTGAAGGCCCTGTCTTCCCAGAGCACATCAGAGAAACAACTGTGTGAAAGATCTCAGTATTTGGGTATTATTATTATATGGTTTTGAATTTCTGGAATTCACTAAGAATAAAAGAGGGTGTGGCTCCATTTTGGAGGAGAATTTTATTCTTGTCTCCATAGACTTGAGGGAGAAAAGCTTGGAGACACCTTGATCTGCCAATTTCTGGGAAGCAGCAGTCCATAAAACTACTTTGGCTTTGCTTCAGAATGAAGCAAAACACCTCCTACATCCTGAACTTAGGGCTGCGGAGTTTGTAGGAGGAACCGCTCTGTCCCTTCTAAACCAGGAGGTGTGACAGGGCGTTTGTGGGATGCTCTCGTCAGCCCAAGGGCTGGGGCAGAGCGGGTGAGCAAGAGTCAAGACTGAGGTCAAGGCCTGGCCGAGGTCGTGCTTGCTGCTTGATGGCGGGGCTGGGATTTAGCTGTCAGGATGCCACCTCCTAAACAGTCCACAGATACAAAGACACACACCAGTGTAAGCAGTGTGATTGAAATAGACTGGATCTTTACACTGAGGAAGATTGATTGCAGTAACAGGAACAGTGATGTTAATTTCCCTCAAAATACCACACCCTCAGCACACTTATTCCACTGATCTGGCCACTTTCTGAAATATCTTTCCGGTCTTTATGATGTATGATCAGAAATATGGCGAATGCTGCTGCCAAGTGCCATCCAATAGAAAGGCGGCTTCTAGAAACACGACCTCATGTCCTCATCCACCTTAGTCACCTGGGGGCTGGTGTCAGGTGATCCCAGGACCATGAAAGGTCAACATTTTGAATCAATTCAGAACACTGAGGAAGCCAGGACCGGGCAAATAAAGACTGTCATAAAAGAAAATTCTAGAACTGCTGCAGAAAGCAGCAAGAACATGAAGCACATGCGTCCAGAGTAGGAGGAAGGGTTTGCAGCGATTTCATGCAGTGTGTCTTTTACTGTAATAAATGTTAGAAATTTAAATATCTATCATAGTTTTCTATCATACCTTATATCACAACTTATCTGTTCCCTTTTTAAATTTATATGTCTTTCTTCCCATAAGTCTGTGTCCTTGAGAATCCAGTGACCCTTCCGTATACGACCTTCATGCATTACAAGCAGGTATGACTGGAAGGACCACGCCACTCCATGCATGAGGCTACTAGCTCCACAGGGGCAGCAGAGCAGCGGACCTGGCCTCTCCGCTGCTCCAGTGCTGTGCTGCTGGCAGACACTGGTGATCACACTGCCCTAGGATGCTTCAGCTGGATGAAAAGCTGGGCGGCACTGAGACAACATGATCTGGGGCCTCCTGTGTGACTCTGGATGGCGTTATCTCTTGCCAGCCCACATCTTCTTTCTTTTCTGGAAGGAATCCTCCCTATGTCCAACCTCTCTTGCAAGAGAAACATTAGGGCAGGTGTAATGTTTGGTAAGTGTTAGTGGCTGTTGATTTTCCACAGCATGAGATCGTTTTTCCAGTGCTCTGGAAGTTGCACTTTGGCCCCTGTAGACTTCCTGCTCCTAGTGAAAGTTTTCTTGGAAACAGACTGCATCCTGCCTTTGATGTTCAGAAAACACTGAAGTTAGGGCGTCTGCTTCCAAACAGAAGTCAGGGTTGCTCCCAGCCTTGTGCGCTCAAGGACAGGAGGGGCAAGTCCTTCCATCCAAGTCCAGCCCCAGGGTCTCCTGGATTGCAAAATCCATCAGACACCCAAGGGTGCAGTGGGACCACTGCCCTCTTGCAGAACCCCTTCTCCCCTGGGAGTAATGGGCTCCCAGCCTTGGGCCCTGAAATTCTGTGCATTCGAACAGCCTCTTCTCCCTCTCGCTCTGGGAATGTGCAGGACTGTGGAGCACTGGCTGAGGCTTCTTGCCCAAGCTCTGCACTGCCCCATCCACCCGGATCTCCAGCTCTGTGAGCCCCCTGTGGCCCCCACAGCCCCTTACCTGAGTTCACCCCCGATGGACCTGACATCCCACTATCTTTTCCTGGAAGAGTCCGCTCTCCTGCCCACTCTCGCTTGGAGGACCTGTCCTGGTTCCCAGGGCAGTCAGGGGCTCGGAGGGGCTGTGGCATGGTGCGGTGGGAAGAAGACGCAGGTGTGCAGCTGTTCAAGGCTGCATGCACCCTGTGAGCTCCTAGAGTGGGCAGCTGCAGCCTGACCTAGGAAAGGTCCCTCTGCTGACCATGGGGCGTCTCTAGCCATTCAGGCATCTACACCCGCCCTGCTGCCGGTCCAAGGAGATCAGGAGAAGTGGCCAGGCAGGGTCCACTCCTAGAGAAAAGACCTCGTCTTCTGAGAGCCTTCAGACTGAGGATGTTCCTGGAGGACAGATGGGGAGTCCTGGGTGGGTTTAGGATAGAGAAACTTCCAGTTCTCCAAGGAAGAGGGCTCCACAGAGGGACTTGGGGTGGAGCACTTTCAACTATTTGGAATCCAAAAGAACAAGTATCCAAGTTTCCAGCGTGACAGCCACCCTTGTAGAGATACACACAGGGAAAGTCGGAGGTGCAGGGAACATTGTCTTGGTCCTTTCTCAACTCCAGGCCCAACACCAACACGCACAACTGAAACTCAAGGTTTCAGTCGATGTTTTCTAGCTCCGAGGCAGGAACAGGCCCTTTGCTCTGGCTCCTCTTGACTAATCACCCCATGTGCATGTGTGTCCTGCACCTGGATGGAAGCGCAGGGGCTTCGCAGGTCAGAGAGCCGAACTCAACCTGACAGGAGATATTCATTTGTTTAGGGACAGGATCTCTATGCAGTTCAAACTAGCCTCAGACTCACTTCTGTAGCTCAGGCTGGCCTCAAACTGGAAGCAATTCTTGCGCCTCAGCTTCCTGTGAAGGGCAGATTTGTGCACTCTCAGAGCTGTCTGTCACCCATGTGTAAATACTGTGGTATGACACTTAGGGAAGCCTTGTGTGTCTTTTATATTCCACCTCTCAGAGGAACAGACTGCTTCCTTTATCAGATGTACAGTTAGAAAAATAGAGCTTGTATTTTCCGTCAAGCTTTGAATTTACTTGTCCTGGGCTGGTAGAAGACCCAGCCTGAGGCTTGCTGGAGCTGTTTACAATGGATGCCATGAATGCCGCACAGAGGGGTAGGACCCTCAGCCCTGTGTCTCAGCTTCAGAAGGCTGTGGAGTGTGCAGATTTCCTGTCCTGGACATGGCGGCTGCCGGTCCGAGTCCTTTCTTCGGCACCTGTCACAGGTGCTCCTGGCTGAAGCTCGGCACTCCTGCTTCTTTAGCAGGGAGCTGCTATTTCTGAGGGCTGTGATTCAGAATCCTAATTTCTGCATTTCTGTATTCCACAGAGTCAAAGGCACGCAGAACGCATCAGTCGTGACAGCAGTGGCAGCTGATCACCAGTGTCTGCCAGCAGTACAGGACTGGAATACGACGTAGACACCCGCCTGGCGCTCAGTGCTTCCCAGGACACCTGACTCCTGGCTGTCAGCGGAGCTCCTGCCACGCCGGGACCCCAGCTCAGCTTGGCTCCTGCGCAGCCTCAGCTTGCCCACCTTCCTGCAGGCAGTGCATCTCCAGCTGGGGTGGCATTCTCGGCCGACAGAAGCAGGCTGTGGAGAACAGAAAGACACTTCTGGAGGTCGGGAGAGCTTTAGAAAGTCTGTTGAAGGTTTTATTTAGTATAAAATAATTTCTCACTGAACACCAAACACCATGCTTAATTTAATAATGTGTGTTTGTGACATCCGACACTTTCTAGCCGTAGAATCTCCTAAAGTCAACGCTGAATGCTGGTGGATATAAACACACCTCATGCTTTTCTAAACAGCCATGTTGGAAGGCAAAAAAGAAGAGTGTGTGTGTGTGTATGTGTGTGTATGTAGTATCATATGTATTTATCTATATATATGTAGTATCATGTGTGTGTGTATATATATATATATATATATATAGTGAAATATGTATTTCATTATTAAAACTTTTCTATTCCCACTTGAGTATTTACCTTTGAAATTTGGTGTAAGTTAGAATTTTAAAAGATTTTTGGGTCCTTTCAAATGCACCTAGTTCTATGTTTAAGTTGCTTGAAGCTAAATTTCTGGATAGAGTGTACCTGCACCCATTCCTCAACCCTTGCCAAAGCCTCTGGGACCCAAGTATGAGCCCCTGAAGGGGAGTCGCCTTCAGCCTCATCTTCGTCTCCAGTGTAGATGAAGGTGTGCGCATCTGCCCACGCCGAGGAGCCCCTGGGCGGCCCGCTGTTCAGATGGTCACGTGGGTCTTTATCTTACAGCCCCTGTTAATTTTATGATTTTCACAATTCCAAGTGTTGGGCAGCTGCAAAGCATCTGCTCAGGAAAGAGGCGGAGCAGCCGTCAGCCACGCTGCGGCCTCTTCAGCAGGTCCCTCCAGGGACACTTCGCCAGCACGTATTGGCCACATTTGCGGTTGAGCTGGATTCTCTAAGTAAAATTCTCCTTCCCGTAACGGAGAGTCGTGTGCATTCCAGCTTCCCGCCCAGCGGAGATGGGGCTGTCGGCTCTCTTTGGCCTTGACGTGCTCTGTAGACATCTAGGAGAATGCACAGAAGTTTCCTCTGCACTATTCCCAGCACAGGGACCTGTGTGTTTGCCGGGGACTCTGGAGAACGTCTCCAGGGATGTCTGCTGCAATAGATTCTTCGCCTTGTGGTGTGTGACAGGGAAGGCTCCTCTAACTGGCCACTTCCTCTAGGGCTCAGGTTTGGTGAAGGCTCTGTCTGAAGAAGGAGGAAGGGATGAATCACTGTCCAGATCCTGAGGTGCCCTCCTCGCCCTTTAGGGGCCAGTGAGGCCTGGTGTTATCATTCTTTGAACTTCTTTGTGTGAAGACACCATTGAGTGACAGAGGCTTTTGTGAAGAGATTAGGGTAGAAAGGCCATTGGGAAAAGATGAGAAAGGCACAGGAACTTGACCCAGGGACAGCCTCATCCTATCCTGCTGAGCCACTCTGGGGACATGGCAAGCAGATAGCAGCATGCCTCTGTGCACTGCGCTCATGTGGCCTTGGGCAGGGGCAGACAGGAAGTGGTTCCAGCCTCTTGTGCAGACCTCGGAGGGCTGACAGGTTGGCAGAAGCAATTCTGAAGCTTACCTCCTCCAGAGCCATGCAGACTTGGGGAAAGGGTTGGGGGGCACCTGGGCTAGTGAGGCCAAATGTTATAGTTTCTTCATTCTCCAGAATAATCCTCCATCGTGAGTGACTTGGCCCACATTCACTTTATAACTGAGGAAATGGAGGCAGGAGATTAAACAACTTGGCTAGACCCAACGGCCTGCTCACAATAAAGCTGCAATGCTGAATGCACAACCATGTGCTTCCAAGACCTCCCTGTGAGGGGCTGGGGCTCAGGTGGAGACCTGGCAGGGACTGGATTTGGGGAGAGGGATTAGAGGGAAGCAGAGTAGCATTTGGTGAGCACCCTCTATGTCTGTAAATGAACACAGCCTCTGACCTGATTTCTGCCCTCCCTGGGCAGAGCAGTCCTGGTTTCCTGGAGGATGTTGAGGCAGTCTCATTCTTGGAGCCTCCCCAAGGTGACTTGTTAGCTGAATAGTTAAAGAAGAATTAAAGAATAATCAGCGTCCTTAGTATTCAGCAAGAGATCAGAACAGCAGCCTGAGATTGACATGCAGCCTCAGGTCACGTGACTGGTAGATGGCAGAGCCAGGAACCCTGATTTTGAAGCCTGTTCCCTCACAGCAGTACCGTGTGGTGGTGAATTTCTTTAGTGATTGGACAAGACCCTTCTCCAGGGCCAGGTGCCCTGACTCCAGGCTGAGGGTGGTGTATATCAGAAACTGGATCCTTGGATGAATCCTGCTATTCTTCATCTTTCTAAAAGTTCTATCAGCTCATGATCTGAATAGGAATTCTCTTCAGGAAAACAGAACCCAGGATCATCCTGACAACCTAGCTGCTCTGGGCTGGGGCCTGTGATGGGATTGGGAGCTCTGTCGGGTTCCTGAACCAAGGGGAGCCACTGATCCACGTGGAACATGTACTTCTCTCCCGGAGGTGTGAGTTTGTGTGGGGTGAGAAAACTGTGGATGTGAGCATTAAAGGAAGGTTTCAGGCTGCTGTGGGCCTGTCCTATGGTCTTGGTGCTGGGTCTCAGGGTCTGTGTTAGGACGTAATGCCACCCTGGTCCACAGAGCTCCATGAAGACAACTTGAAGGAAGAATTTCTGCTCAAGCCACAGAGCCGGAGACTGCAAGCACTATTCAGGCTGTAGGTGGTCAGGCTGTGGAATGTCATCTGTGGGGCATCCATGGGGTTCAAGGATGAGCCATAGAAGAGCTTGCAGAGCCCCATTGTACTTCTGTGAGGGGTGTGTAGGAGCCTCAGAGCAAGGGTAGGGGCAGCAGGCAAAACTTGGGTGGAGGGCATGTGCCTAGACCTGGCATCCTCCTTGGGGGACTCTAGCCCTGCACTGATACAAAAGATCCACGAGTGGCCCAAGCAAGGGCATTAAGATGGTGTTTGAAGCCCAGGGGAGACGCATGGTCCCTCAGGCACTGGGGTCTCAGGTCCCAGGAAGACAACTGGAAGGCAGTGTGCGTAGCATAGGCTCATGGGATGGATTATGAGGCTGTTGCTCTGATCTCTTGCTGGATACTGAGAAGGCTGATTATTCTTTGATTCTTCTTTAACTATTCAGCTAACAAGTCACCTTTGGGAAGGCTCCAAGAATGAGCCAAATTGTTCCACAGGGTTCAATCACCCTATGGGCGTGAATAACAGCATGTGGTTATCTGAATTTTTTCCTATTATTCTTTGGCTTTTTGCCTAATATCAGAAATGTATTTGGCAGATTTAAAGCAGAGAAGAGCAGGGCTTCACAGAGACATGTGTAAGTGCGTTTCACTGGACACCTTCAGGTGTCACAATGAAGCAGAATCAGCCTTTCTGCCCCGCTCAAGCATCAAAATCACTGCCACATTCCAGCATTCATGCACACAGCTGGGTCCCCATCTTGAGTCTTAATGAAACGAGTGACAAAAGGCATTCCACACTAGGTCTGTCAACTGGCTAATGTTTCCCTACCAGTGCGTTGTAATGACTTGTGCCATTATTAAGGCAAACCTGACCTTTTTTGAAAAAGGCCTAATCAAATGTCACATCTGCATTCTCTGTTGGCCTTGTAAAACTGCATTCCACACTGGGAGCAGTCTCGAGAGAAATTGTTTCCCAAGAAAAGGCAGTTCGGTGTCCCTTGAAGTTTTGGGAGATTTGGTTTTCTCTATCAGATTATGGTCTGCGTTTCCAAGGGGATTAAAGATTATGAACCAAAAGCAATGCCTTCCTTAGTTGAAAGAAAAAACAAATAAAATATGTAAGATGTTATATTTCCAGCTGGAACACCCTGTATGTGCACACACAATCCCACACATGCCAAGAATCAGCCTTTGAGCGAGCTCGTCTAGTCCTCTGTTCACTGTGCTGGGACTGTGTATGGCGCCACCCAACAGTGGGCACACTGAGAGCCCGGCAGTCAAGTCTCAGGCTCTCCTGTCCTCTTAGTCCTCTTGTGCGGGAGACCTGGAAAACTCGCGAGACGGCTGTCTGCCAAGCTGGACGTTAGCAAGCACATAATCGGCAGATCCTGGTGAATTATTCTTTGAATCTTCTTTAAGTATTCAAATATGTTTGCTGCCTTGAACTGAAGTTATTTCCTTGTAGACCTGAGACCTGCCTCCTGCTGTGGATGGAATGTTACCTCCAAACCTCATGCTTCCTTCCAGTGGCTGCTCTGAGTGTGGGAGAGGGATATTGAAAGGGTGGCCTGTCCTTGGGATGCTGCCCTCACAAGTGTATTAGTGTCATCATCGGGGAGGGGGCTGGTTATAAAGTGAGCTCTCCCTCACATGTGCTCTGTCATATGACCCAGCGATGAGGCCCGCGCTGGGCACCTGTTAGTGTTGTATGACCCACCCATTTATATGAGAAATACATGTCTTTACCTTATAAAGTCAGAATCTCACACACCTGAGACCAACTTATTATTAATATCACACAAAATACACTGTTTTTTTTTCCCTGTCTTTTTTATTCTACTCTAGGCCAAACTCTAGTTTGTTCTATTTCTATTTTGAACGTTGGTTATGGCCCTCAAGTTTTATTAGCAAGACCCTATTTGGAAAGCAATAAGCAGCTACCTCTGTAGAGATCTATGACATGGAGTTTGAGCCCCTGGCTCTGCTCTGCTTAGCCTGTGAGCAGCCTGTGCGTCTGGTACCCAAGGCAGTTTCCCACCTCGTGGAGCCCGGCCTGGCATAGTGATTCCATTCTGCAGATGAGAGCTGTATTACTCAGCTTTTGTTATTGTGACCAAATACTTGAGAAAACTCAAAGGAGGATATTTATTTTGGCTCACGGTTTTAGAGGTTTCAGTCCATGGTCTTCTGGCATTATTGTTTTTAAGCCTGTGCCAAGGATGAAACATAATGGCAGAGAGCATGGTGGGGGAAAGCAACTCACCTCCTGGCAGGCAGGAAAGAGACAGAGTGGGAAAGAGCCAAAGACAAAGGGGATGTGGACTGACTAGGTGGGACCCTCTCCCTTTGGGCTGTGCCTCATTTCCATACTGCCCAACAATGCCAACCAATTACCATCTCACACTGGATTTGTCTGCTGATGGGGTTAGAGCTCTCATGACCCTGTCACCTTCCAGAATCACTACTGTGCAACACAAAAGCTTTTGGGGAGACATTTTATCTAAACCATAAGAACTTTATTACCAATGGGATGGAAACTGTAACCAAGGCCATAAGGCCAAGGTGAGCTGTCGTTCACACTAGTCAGAGCAGCATCCCAGACTTTACACAGCCTCTACCCAGCTGTGTGAGGTACGTGGGTACAGGAGGCTGGTGTCCTGATGTCACTGACCAGCACAGGGACCCAAATGACACTTTGAAAAATGGCTGATTAAAAACAACACCATGATACAGTGGGGAATCCCGGTAGAGGACCTGGACAGAACTGGTTGAGTTAGTCAAGTGGCTCCTTAAATCACACATCATCCTCCACAGGCTGCCAGGCAGGCTGGCTTAGTCCTTTGTGCTTGTTAATGAAGCCATTCCCACCTGCCGAGACCTGCAGTGTGGTGGCAGAGAGACTCTGCAGGCAAATGAGTGGCTGCTCATGAAGGAAGCTTTGAATGAAACAAGACTCACAACCTAGGTTTACCTTGTCCTGTTCCATGTACCATTATACCTCCTAGATTAGAGAGAAAGTATCATGAGAAAGCAATCCGTTCAGCCCTTCCTGGAGCCTCCCCTCCTCCCCTCTGGGCCTCCTAATATCTAGGTGCCTTCCTCCCTCCAGGTTCTCTCCTGCTCCTCCTCTTATTCCACTACTACTTCTGGACTTCTCATCTCAGGTCAGTTTCTCTTCCAAACAGGATTACTCCATCTGCACAGCTGGAATGCTGCAGTTTCTCTGGGATCCAGCTGGAGCTAAGATATCTTCCTGGGGATAGGGACACTAGTTTGGCTTGAAGAACCTTAGCTTCAACCCATCTGACCCATGGTTGGTAGATTAAAATGAGCTCACCTAGGAATTGGGTTCACTAAGACATGAAGACACAGGGTCTCCATCCAGCCCTCCAGCCCCAAGAGTTCAAACCTGGGAAGGTTCTTGTATATTGAATGTCTCCTCCAGACTGCAGGAAACCAGAGCTCCCAGGAAGCTGAATTTCTGTGAAATACAAGTCTAGAGGGGTGGTGGCTGAATTAGTAAGGAGCCAGGTCAGAAAGTATAGCCCAAGTTAGAAAATGTTGGGGGTTGTTGGGGAAGGTGGTTGCTAAGAATATAGCGGGGCAAATTTGGAACAGGATCCAGGGCAGAGGGTTGTGATCCTTGGCTCTGTGAAAAGGAAAGTCAGAGTGGTCTAAGGCTAGACTAGTGCTCAGCTGGGATACCATGAGCAAGTCACTGCATCTTTTGACCTTCACTTTCTCTCCAGTGAGGAATGTGTGGGCCTCCAAGATGTATGTATTTATTACACATTACACAATACCCATGATTTAAAGGAGGAGAGGTGTAATTGGCTCATGATTTCACAGGATTTGGTCCATGCTCAGCTGGTTCCAAGGCAAGAAAGTCATGACAGAAGAGCATGGCGGAGCAGAGATGCTTAGTTCATGGCATCCAGGAAGCAGAGCAAGAGGACAGTGCCAGAAAGAAGGTGTGAAGGACCAGACAGTATCCCTAAGGTCATACCTCTGTGACTCACCTACACACACGCAGAACAGCGTTGCTAATCTCCTGCATGGCTCCCAAGCCAGTCATTTTAACCTTCCCATCTTGCTTTAAACGTTGAAGGAGATCATGAGTGTGAAACTCACACTTGATAAGGATACAGGAATTATCAGGAACTAGACCTGAATCTGGCTGGTTCTAAACTTGTGCTGTGAGTATGGCAGCCAGGAGGAGGGTGCTTGCTTCTCAGGCTGTTAGACCAGGATCCAAAGGCTCACTAGCTTTCTGCAATCATTCTTTTCCTTCAAAGACTGGCTTACTGGCCAGTCTGATTGACATACATTTATTGAGCCTCCCCTGGGTGCCACACTAGGCCTCTAGCACTGAGCAAGGCAGGTTGTCAACAGTGACTAGGGAGGCAGACCCCAAACTAGCACACATACATACACACATGCACTTTAATTACACTTGAGACAATTGCTCTAAGGGACTAAATTTTTGCTGAAGAGTCAGAAAAGTGTCCCTGGGAGAGAAATATTTGCTGAGTCCCACTGGAATAACCGGGGATAGCAAGCCAAGGAAAAGAAAGGTTTGCAGGAGCAGGAGGGGTGCATGCTAGGCCTAGAGTCGCAGAGCAGGGATGACAAATTGGCCTGTGGGCTAACCAAGCCCACTGTCTCTTTTTATTCATAAAGACTTATTGGAACACAGCCACATCCTTGTGGTTATGTCCTGTGTGTGGTTATTTTGTGCTATAGTGGCAAAGCTGGTCGATTGTGACAGATACCAAATGGATCTGAGCCTAAAATGTTTGCTAACTGGTTCTTCAGAGAAAAATGTCAACAGTTCCAGCCCAGAAGTAATCAGATAGTAGGGCTAGGCCATGGAGGGTGTGGAGCTTCTAGTAGGACAAGAGAGGTAGCATGGGTAGTATAGCCTCAGAGACCAAAGGAGAAAGTATCTTCATTTCCTGAGTGTCAAGAGGAGCCATAGGAGGGCAAGTTCTGGAGAAAATCTGGCCTGGATGGGGACAACTGCTTATTAGAAGTGGCTGGTAAATAACAATTACAGTGTGGAACAAAGACGTTAGTTGCCATTTAAACCAGACTTCCTCCAGTCTGCCCATCTGGTCAACCTGGAAATGATTTTTTTTTTTCCTGCTATAACAAGGCCTGAGGGCAAGAAGACTCATTCTGTCCATAAGTGCGAATGAGCACACACCCACATACTCTCCCCCTCCCTCCCTCAGTCCTTCTTTCTCTCTCTCTCTTCCTCTTTCTCTCTCAGGCCTAATTGCTTGTGTTGTGCTGGTCAATGTGACAGTCCATGCTGTGTGTTAACTTGTGTTCTGCGAGTGCCTTGAGATCTGAGTGGACACTGTTCTGGGTGAATCTGCAGACAGTTTCTCGTTGAGGTTGGTTGACTTTTGAATCAGTAGACTAAGAACAGATTGGCCTCCCTAATATGCACGGGCCTCACCCAATCAGCTGAAAACCCAGAGGAAGTGAAAGGCTAAGAAGGAACTCCGTGCACCTGAGCCTCAGCTGGGACATTGGTTTATCCCAGAGTTTGGACTCAGTCTGAGACATCTGCTTTCCTTGAGTCTCAAGCCTGCCAGCTTTTGGACTGGAACAACCCCTGGCCCTCCTGAGGCTCCAGCTTCCAGACTGTTCACAGAGCTTGGGTCTTTATGACTTACATAATTATATGCACCAGTTTCCCTGCCTCCTGTTTCTCTGGAGAAACCTAAATAATCTAAACAATGCATTAATGGTCTCCAACTAAACAGAATCAGTGTGCAGATAGATAGGAGTCCATGACTTCTGAGAAAAAGCTTATGAGGCTATGCAGGTTGACAGAATCTCACTGTAAGTCTCTGCTTGCCTGAGGAGCAGAGAAGCTTCGGCCAACTCTAGAGGTTGCGACTCCGGGTTGTCACTCAGTTGTGAGGCCAGAGCCCTGACAGCAGGCCTGGAGTCTGAAGGCCAAGGATCCCGATAAGTTGGCTGGCAGGGCAAGATATGTGCCCTGCTCCAGAAGAGAGAGCACATGTAGTCATCCTTGGCATTGGGGTGGTATTCAGCCAAGGATCAGGTTCAGAGGCCCAAGCAAGAGAGTGAGTGAGCAGAGTCATCATGCAGACGAGAGGTGGGGGGGGGGTGTTGCTGAGAACGCTTCCATCCTAACTGAGGACTACACAAGCTTATATAGAGCACAGGAAGTGGGCGTGGCTATGAGCGCCTAGGGCAACGTGGCTGTACCTGATTGGTGGGGCACAGATTTTTTACATTTTACGGCCCTGTGAAGGAGTCAGGATTAGAGGAGGAACAGGAGGCCCCCAAGTGGCTATAGGCCCGTATCTATGGGAGTGAGCATGCTCAAACCCCTCTGGTTATCTCCTAGTTTGCTAGGAGATATACGTGAGGCATACTTGACCCAACCATACTTGAACTTCTCCTTCAAGTACATTCATCTTTCATCTGCCTTTTCTATCCAGGCCCTCAACCGATCAGATGGTGATCACGGTGGAACATAGCAGACCTTTGCTGCTCAGTCTATTAACTCCTGCCCTCCTGAAACATTTCCACACACATGCCCAGGACCATGCTGTACCAGCTACCTGGGAATCCTTGCACCCAGTCAGGTTGGCTCCTAAATTTATCCTTCTCACACGGTCAGGATTTCCCAAGTGTGAGTCGGCATCCAATTCCAGGTTGGCAGTTCTCTTGCTCTCTGCCTTGTTCTCTTCATGCGTCCTTCACACTGACTTACTTATTTTCATAGTACATTATGTTAAAAAGGAACGTAGTGTCACTGCTTAAACTTGAAGGCCATCATCACCTGCCATGATTTAAAGCCCCAACAACATCAGCATGCTGTGGCTGCGTTGGCCGTGGCCACCTCAGGCCCAGTGTGGGACCTGCTGTGTTTCTCCATTGAGCTGGGGTGGAAGCGAGGGCTAGGAGCTGCAGGCCAGATGCAAAGAGCGGTGTGTGGGCTCAAAGTCCTCACCGTGTGACTGATGATTGGGTGTCTCACACTTGTGCCACACTTTCAGAGACAGTGCTGGTCTCTGGAGTCAGCCCCACCTGTCCCTGTGAGCTGACCCATGACCTCTGTGTTAAGGACAGAGGTCAGGAGGAGGTCACATACTGGCTCTCAAACTTCCTTTCATTGAAACTCCCTGGAGCCCTTGGCCGCAGCCTGGGGCTCCCTTCTGATCTGGGCCAGACATTCAGGTCTTTCTCCTGCGGGCAGCCTGAGCCCTCCACTCTGGGAAACAGCGCAGGACCTGAAGGATGGAGGGCTGGCTTAACCTTAGTCTTTCTGCATGAAGAGCCTTCAACTAAACAATAAACAGCTCTCCAGCAGCCTGGACCTTTCTGGGTTTGTTCATCTGGGTGTGGTTTACAAGAGAAATCTACACACTATAAATATGCGCATGATTTAATCTACTTATAAAAACGGTTTTGAGTTGAGATACTCTACTGCTAAATTCCTAGGATGAGAAACTGTCCGATATTTACTCAGACCACATAAAATTCCGTAACACATAAAAGACCCTGACTACAGGTTAGAGGGCCTGTGCATCCAATTTCCGGCTCACAGGTTGTGTTTCAGATGGTAAGATGCAGAGTTTCTCTGCAGTGCTGGGGCCCTCAGTGCTATTTCATTTCACCTTTTGCAGTGGACTTGTCCAGTATATTGTCCACGGCCTCGTTCTGGGAACCGTGATCAGGTTAGAAACTGTGGGACTTGACTCCAGTGCCATGTATTCTTACAAGAGTGACGCAGATGAGACGACACACACACACACTTGAGGAGGAAAAGGGACCACAAGGCCAAGGTCTGGGGTGATGTTGTCACATGCCAATTGTCACCTGTAGCCAGTGGAAGCTGCCACGGAGAACCCTCCCTGAGCCCCTCGGACAGACCGAGCCTTCAGAATGCCTTGGTATGCCCTTGGACCTCCAGAAGTGTGAGAGAACAACAGTCCACTCCTTTCAGGAACCAAACAGTAGTAACTTGTTACAGAGACCAGCCTTGGAAGAGGAGCACGTTCCTGCCCACCAGGGCTCCAGAATGCAAGTGAAGGAGCCTCATTTTGGCTTTCTGTGCCACACAGATGTGCCATGCTCTTCAGTGGTCAGTGTGGCTGAGCAGGCAGTGTCTCCATGAGCTGTGAACCCAGCCTATGGCTCTTCATGGGGACAGCTGCAGGGAGTCTTCCTGTGTCCCAGAGAGCATGCAGCCATGGTGACATGATCCAACACTGGGAACCATTTGGATCTGGGAGTCAGGTTGGGACACTCTCAGGAAAGCCCTGGAGCAGTGCTGCCCAAGAGAAATTCACAAAGAGTCAGGCATACAAACTTAAAGCTTCTATAATCTATGCTCTAAGAAAATAAGGTGAAATCAACTTTAATAATGTATCTCTTTGAACTTAGTATATCTAAAATATTATCACTGCTACTTGTACCCTGTATAAAATATTTTTGTGAAATATTTTATATTTTCTTCTTGTGTTGTCTTCCCAATTCAGCCAGCCCTTTGCGCACAGCACCACGCAGTTTGCATTCATGTGGGTCATATACTCACGAGCCACAAGACCAGTGGTTCCTGGGTTGGACCAATGAGCACACCAGGGACTGCAGAGTGCTGTGCTGGACACAGCAGCCATCTTGTCCTCTCTTACGTCCTCCATCCCCGATATATCCTCTGGTGGCCCCTGACAGAGTCCTTTGTCAGCATCCCAAGGAAGCTGGTCTGGCGTGCACTGAGATGTGACTGTGGTGGATCTTGGGCTGTGGAAGTCTCCTGAGAAACAATGGCCTGAAAGCAGAGTGAAGCACATGCTAAAAATGATGGCTGCTGTCCAGAACACTGAAAACCTTCCCGTTCCCTCTGAGGGAATCACAGAGGCCTGCAGGAGTGCGCCTGCATTTTGATCCCTGAGTTCTTTCTATGGAATCTTCTAGAACAAGCTCCCTATATTGCATCAGCTAGTAGAAGCACCAGATATTCCAGCCAGGAAGGATCCTTAGGGAGAGGGTCGGAGGAGAAAGTGGCTAACCTCATTTTGAATGGAAAGTTCGCTGCTTTCTGGAAAGTCATTTGCAGCCAGATGAAGACCACACAGAGGAGAGCAGCAGCACCGCCCTCGGTGGACTGTGGCCAAGAACGACAAGAGCTGTCTGCCTCCCTGAGACTGATGGGCATGGAGGGCAGCCCGAGGCAGCGCCATTGTTTATACTGACAGCTTAACAGCAGGCTTGAAGGAAGACGAGGTTGCGGTGGCTGCGGAAAGCAGTAAACACTTAATCCGTCACAGAGACTTCGAGGGAATCAGGCGCCGCAGAGCCAGACTGACCAAACCCTTAGCTGTGGGGCAATTCTTTCTCTCAGCTACCCTGGCCCACACTCATTAGATGCCAGCACAGAGTGAAAGTTTAGGCAAAGACTATCAGCACTGGAGGGACAATTTGTGTAGTGGTGACATCAGACCCCTGGATATGGGAGATGGGTCTTCACCTGTCCACAGAGCTGGTGTCCTTATTCAAATCAACGAGAGCTAGAGGAAATGGATCCGGACTCGAAAAAGATGACTTACAGTAGAAGTGATAACTTAAACTTGGGAAACCAATATCAGCAGGCCATGGGATTTTTATTAGCTAATCGTGGCCATGGCTTTGGACTTCTGAAAATGATGCCTGGATTGAATTTTCACTTTGAATTCATTAAAACACATCAGGACACAGTTTAGTGACACAAGGAGGGAGGACACAGATTGTAATGAGCTTGGTAACACTATTTTCTACCCCACTACTTTGTTTTGTTCAAATACCACACATTTCATGGTGTTAGCAATCATTAAAGGTATAGAGTTAGCCCTGAAGTTGCAAACCACCACCCAAGACCATGGTCAAGTACTATCCAGATTTCTTGGGATGGCTAATGTTCTCCTGCCAGATGTTGTGATGTTCTGGGAGCCTGGGCAGTGAGTCCCAGGCTGCACTGGGCCATGAACTTGAGAAGCCCTTGTTGCTACTACCAGTACCCAATCCTGTGAACTCCCCAAATTGCTGGTGTTTGGCTTTTTCCCTTGGCTCTGTGACCACAAACTCTGAATATTCCATCCTCAATGTCCCTGAAGTATCAGAATCACCCTAATTCCCACCCTCTTGGGTCTCCAAGGAGACCTCAGCTGTCTCAGCTATTCAGCCTGCACTACTTGGCTTACATCTGATTTCAGCAAGGACCATCAGACCGCACCACAGGTTCTGTTCAGAGAGCCCTACGGGGGAGGTGTTTCATGTTTTCCTTAGGGCTTCCCCAGTGGACATTTTTGACCAAAGTTCTACCTTCTGGCTAGGAATGCAACCCTCCTAGCAAGGAGGGTTGGAAAGGGGGAAGGAGACAGTGGAGAAACCCTTTGCTGGACTCCTGGAGGGCAATCCCAATGGGGCATTCTACACAGGAGGCTCCTGAGCCAGATCTAGTCCTTATTTTCATTGGTAGGTACCATGATTCATGTGGAGTCAATCTCCACCCAAAGTCTTGTTGCATTTAATTGCCAGTGTGATGAGTTTCAGAGGTGGTGGACTCTTTAAGAGGTAATTAGGTGTAGGTTCCCCCTTCATGAATGGATTAATGTGGCTCCTATGGGTCTAGGTTAGTTCTCACGGGAGTGGGTTGTTACAAAACTGATTGGTTCCTCTATCCCTTTCCCTTTCTGCACATACCTGCTTGTCTTTGTTTCCCATCATGTGCTGAAGCAACGGGAGGCCCTGGCTGGACCTTGCTCTTGGACTTACACCCTCTAGATTCACAGTCCAGATCAGCGTTTCTTCTATAACACGTCCAGCTCCAGGTACTTCATTATAGTAGCAGAACGGATTGAGGCAGTGGGTGTCCTGATACTCTGCTCCTTCTCTGTGATTCTGTGCTTCACTTCTGCTCCTTAGAGGCACCATGAGAATCTAGCTGCTCTCGAACGCTTTTCTCTGTTGCTTTTGGGAGAGTCTGGGGCTGGGAAGCCCAACCCCTACACTTACTAATTCCCAGATCTCATCAAGGGCACAAAAACCAGTGCTGGCCCATAATTATGGCACACTCTCATGGGCCAGGTATCCCACCAAGGGCGCTGCATGCATTATGTACCTCAGGGGTCTTTTACAGATAAATCATCTATTCCTCATTTTACAGATAGAAGACCAAATTCTGAGAGGGTGCAGGATTTTCCCAGCCAATAGCTCAGAGTTGGTGAAATTGAGGTGGTGGCGTAGGCAAGCAGGACTGAGTGAAAGTACCCACTAGGCTGCCTCAGTGGTTAGTTAACTCTTCCAGATAAATGAAATTGCTTTATGCAGCATGAACGTAGGAATGTGCAATTGTGAAATTCTGAGCGGTGCTGTAAGAGTTCGGAGCTCCACGTTCATCTTGGAGCGTGATGCAGGCAAAGACAAGCACGGCAGTGGACCCGGATTAATACGCAGAAAGGGCTGCCCACTCAGTGCCCTTAGTCTGGTCATCTTTTAGGATAATTAGAAATGGATTGAAACGCAGAGAGCCCAGACTCCCCGCAGGAGTGTGCCTGCTCCTAGGCGCCTGTTACCGGTTCCTGCTTTCCTCCCGTGTAATCTGATAAAAATCATTTATCATCCTCCAGCCCTGCTGACGATCTTATTAGAGAATGTAACTGCGGGCTCTGAAGGTGGCTGATCCTGACACGCTTTAATTAGGGATTTCAGATACAGACGGGCTTCTCCTCCAAGGCAGGAGGGACTGGGAGATATTACTGCTCCCTCCCCTGCCCAGATCTGTGAACAAAGAGATGTGAGAAAAGGAAAAGCCCACACTCCTTCCCTGGAAAACAGAAAGGCTGCCATCCGCAGGCTGGAAAGGATGAAGATCTCTGGAGAGAGGAGTAGAGTGGACCCTTGATTACAAACTCATTTCATCCCCAGGGGCTGGCTGTAACTCAAGTTGGCCAGTGAAGGCTCAGGCTCCTCTGCAAAGCCTTCCATGTCTCTCTCCTGTGCACAGGCAGAGCTCAGTGTCCTCAGAGAGACACTGGCCCAGGATTTCTCATGAACCCACACAGGAGAGGATGCTGCGATGTGCCTTCCAGAGCTCATTACCGCTTCAGTCTGTATCTGAGACCATCTGGAAGCAAGTGGCCAGAATTTCGGTCTGAATTCAAGACCTTGTTCATAAGTTAAAACTGACATTCTGGTCCTAAGTTATTCGCATGTAAGGCCGGTTGTAACACGAGGGTTCACTGAACAAGCTGAGTGTGACTTAGTGTATGGCTTTCCCTCCACATGCTGGGGTGCAGCCTGTCCCACAGCTGATGCTTGCAGTGCCCGGTCAGTGAGTTCATGTCCCGTGTTGGCATCAGCATTGTCCCAGTGCTGGAGGATGCAGGCACCCTGGGAAGCCTGATGATGTGGGTGTGCGGATTTACTTACCTTCCGGGAGAGAAAAATGCAAGGCTTGAACCATGTGCCTGGAGGATCAAGATTTCCAGGATCCAGAGCCTCCTGAGCCCTTCCTACCAGGTCTCACCACAGGCTGCGGATTTCAAAGCTGCCTGCCCTTCCCTATCATTACATTTCCGGCTGTTTTGCTGCGACCCAGGCTGGCTGGACCTCACCACCATTGGTCTCAAAGACCTTGAACCCAGCTGGATGTGAGTGGTGCATACCTCTAATCTCAGCACTCTGGGAGGCTGGAAGAGGCAAGTTCAAGCCCAGCCTGGTGGCTTAGGGAGACTCTTCTTCAAATAAAATCCAAAAGAAGCCTGGGGAAGTAGCTCAGTGTGGAAGTCCTGGTTTAATTCCCCGTATGGCCAAACAAAAATGGCATTGAAACCAAGTAGCCTGCAAACCCAGTTCCGTGCAGGCTGGAGCTTGGAGAGCCAGGTCAGCTCTTGTCAGGAGACTGAGGTGCTGAGCCCCACAGTGAAAGGTCCAGTTTAACACAGCAGCAAAGGTCTAAATCCCAAAGTGCCCTGACTGCAGCGCTGTCATCTGGGTAGGACCCAGGTCAGGGTCGAGGCTGTGGGTAGCACCGCTAACAACCTCAGAGCTACAAGGAGGAGGCCTGACCATCTCAAGTCTGGACCCAGAGGTCAAGGCTTGAGGGCAATTGAAGGCTGGGCCAGGGTGAGGAAAGATACCAAGATAGGGCAGATGCCAAGGGCTTAGTAGGGGCGAGGGCAGTGGAGGTCAGAAGCATCCTTTGCACTTTGACTCTAGCACAGCAACCACCAGAAGGCTGGTTAACTAGAAGAGCTGCTCGGCCTGCCGATGGAGGGTGGTCTGTGGGCCAGGGATGGACAGGTCTTGGCTGAAGGGGACCAGGAGCAGAAAGGCTGCCTCTGTCTCTGCATCTCTGCACCTTCTTCCTCAGGGTCCCTATGAGCTGTCTCCACTTGTCTGACCTGCACTGTGTCACTGGAACCCCTGTTGGAACTGCTGCATGCGTGCTCACCTGGCCAGGTGTTTGTACCCAAGCCAGTCCCTGTGGATGTGGCTGGGGCATGGTGTCACCATGGCAGCCAAGGGTGCTGCAGTTTGAGCTGTTCAGAGACCCGCTCTCCACCACCAGCCTGAGGTCTACTTTGATGCAGGCTGGGAACTTGCCTGCCTCCTGGATGACCGTCTCCATTGTCACATGGGAAGTTCCAGGCTGCTGTGCAAGAGAGAGAGCAGCCTTCTTTTGCATAGAAACCTCAAGCAGGACACTGTGCAATAGAAGATTTCTGTGCCTCTAGAAAAGATTTGTTCCATTCAGAGGAAGCAAGGCTGCCCTGAGGGTAGAGTAGGGCAGGTCACTCTCAGGCCTCACGGAGCAGTCTGCCTCCTCTCCTGTGACTTTCAGGATGTGCACCTCCGTAGGTTTTAGGTACACCTGAAAACCTGGCAAGCCCTTGGCAATACTGTGTGTGTTAGAGACAGAGAACACAGCCCCATCAGGCCCTTCCTTTCCCTTCTCGGCATCAGGTGAGGGCCATGTGGACAGAGGCACTGCTGCCCTGAGGAGTCCTGACCACAGCTTGGCACCCAGAGTCCTGGGGGGAGGCCGGAAATAGCCCCAGAGAGGCTGGGTTCAGGTGCCCCAGAGCAGCATGTGAGCTCATCAGCAGACGTTCCTGCTGTGGCCGGGCTAAAGCCCAGCTCCAGGGTCAGACGGGCTGGTGTTCCAGGTCAGTTTGTCATCTGCTCTTTCCAGTTTGCTTCAGGCAGAAGAAGGGAAAGGAGGGAAGGAGGAAGGAAAGGAGATAGGGAGGGAGGGAGAGAGGGAGAGAGGGAGGGAGGGAGGGCAAGAAGAGAGAGGGAAGAAGGATGGTGAGTGGATATAAGGGAAGAAGGTAGGGTGACTAAATAAACAGAAATTTGATTTGGAAACATTGAACCTGCTGCTCTGTATAAGGATCCAAGTTTTCCATTGGTTCAAGGTATTATGTTTTTAATAGATCATTTTTATATTATTTTCCTTTACTTAAAGTTTTACTCTAAATACAGTACGAAGATACATATGATTTTTCTTAGTTATCTAGTCAATTTTTCATTCAACAAGTAAATATTCACTGGGGTGAACAAATTTCCAGAGCTCACAGGCCGTAACTGAAGGGTCCAGCACTCACTGCTGAGAGGCCGGCTTCGCCCTGAGTGTGTGTGGGTTTTTCCCACTAGAATAAGGTTCAGGATATAAAGGATCCATAGTGCCCCATAAATCTTCAAAAAGAAATGCATCTGAAAGAGTGGCTTGTACAGTAACACAAGAAACTGTATTGCTGTTTTTGTCACTGTTTTAGTTCTTTAAACAGCAGAATGTGCCCCTTTTCTCCCTTGTAGTTTATTATCCTTAGTGTATTCTTCAAGTATATGTGTGTCATGCATCTACCTACCCATCCATCTCTGTCTTAGTTGCTTATTCTCTCACTTATATACACAAACTTTATTCTTTTACACTCTGAAAAATATTCACACATACATTCCGATCATTCTCTAAACACAGAACGCCATGTTCCAGTGTGTAAAGAGTAGGAATAAAGTGTGCTGAATCTATTCCTGGCATCGTTCGCATGTGAATAATGAGATTTTATTCATGAATCAGTCCCGACCACTGAGGAGATAGATCTCCTCCCCTAAGTGCAACGGGCTTGTGCTCCTCTCTGCACACAGAGACAGGGCCCCGGGCAAGAGCAAGGTGCCGTCAAGCTTGTCTTGCCCCATCAAGCTTGTCTGCTCTGGAGCTGTAGAAGCGCCTCTGCCACTGACAGCCTCACGACAACCTGGACGGTGTGTGGAGATGCCATGGCTTATTATGTCACTACCACTGATAACTCTGTGTAATTAATCCAATGACATCTGACGCGGCAGCAGGTTAGACATTTAAGACATAAAAAGTTGTCCATGCCCCATGGAGCACATCTGTTTAATGGCATAACTCAAATTAATTTCCAGCCATCCCATGAGGGCCCCCAGCACACTTCCGCCATCTGCCTGACGCCCTGACACTCCCAGGAGGCTCTGTATAATCATTCAGTTTGGTGCCTCTTGAGTCTGTTCCCGCAAAGCACATTTTTCTTAAACTCTTTCAATAATTTGAGACTGGCAAGAACACCAAAAGACTACAGGAAGTTTCTGACCCTTTTTCCCAACACCTCAGATGCTGAGATGATCCTACTCTGATATGACCTAAACTGGGAACCTCCACGCTATTGATCTGACCCTACTGACCAGGACACGACCTGCTTGTCCTTTGCGATCCTCTTCCTCTCTGAGGTCCCATGTGGACGTCAGTGCCCTGTTCCCTTCTGATCTTCAGAGTGAAACAGTCCTTCAGGCTTCCTGCTTCATGACTTTGAAGGCATTTTTCACAGCATTGGCTTGAATTTTGTTTTTAAAATAGACTGCTACTCAATTTGGGCTTTTCCATCCTTTTTCATTAGGTTAAGATTAGATATTTAGGGCAAGGATGCCACAGAAGTGCCATCTCCCAGGCCTTGTGCACAGTTGGCTCACGTTCGATGTCTCATAATTGGTGCAGCCCGTCCGGGTTACGCAGTTAAGGTAATGTGTGCTGGGTTCCTCCACAACTCCCACCTTTCCTTTGTATTTAACACCTGTCTGTGGGAGCTAATTCAAAACCAATCAAACCACCGGTTTCTCATTCTCTCTTTCCTTCACCAGTGCTTCTTCCCGGCCGCTCCCTTGTTCCAGCCAACTAGTCGTTCTGCACTTATCAACCCCAGATCCACTGTCAGGAGAGCTAGGGAGCCTGCACGCTCCTCTGTCTCGGCACAAACTGATGGATGCGCTGAACTCTGTCCGGCATCGTTTACTGCACTGTTGCTCAAAGCTGGCCAGAGGAGGCGCCACGGAACTGACTGCTGTTTGGGTCTGCTTCTTTGGTTGTTTCTCGCTGTCCCCATGCACTTCCTGTTCTTCCTCCTCCGAAGCTCTGTCCCTCTGTCAGCATTCACATGCAGCATCTGTTATGGTTCCAGAATCTGTGGCAGGTGCTTTCAGTCTGAAGCAAATTGTCACAAGGCAGTCTGGCATTTCCCTTGGAGCTTAAACTAAAGTCAGACAACAATGACTTAAATGTATCATTATCATTTCCTAGTAGGTAATGACTTTTAGCTGAGAATATTTTCTGCTGTTCTCCCTCTTGGACATGGATCTTATCTGGAAGGTTATTTTCACATCAGATGTGGCCTTAGCCCCAGAAGTCCCTGGGACCATGCTCCAGGCAGACCTGAGTCAGCGGGTCTGCATGGCCCAGACTCTGCATTTTTGATGGACGCCCAGGAGACTCGGTTCCCCCAGTGGAGAGACCCCCTGTGAGTGGCCGGATGCCAGACCGCAGACCTGACCACCTCTGCCACCCGCTGACCAGGCAGCTTGCCTGAGTCATGCGGCTTCTCTCAGCCTCCCTGCCATCCTTTGTCAAGGGGGAGCAATCAGCAAGACAGAGACAAACACCTCCCACTCATCCTTCAGATATCTAACTTCTTGTTTCCAGCAACTGCTTGGCAGGAAGAGGCAGATGAGGAGTTGCAGAGTTACCTTGAGGGGCTGGTGGGTAATTATTAAACAGAGACACAGTGGCAAAGAGCAGGTAATGTGAGGTAGGAGCTGGAGGAATTCAGTGAGGATCTTGTGGCCCTGACCTTTGAACATGGCCCACACTGGAGGAGCTGATGCTTCCACGGAGACCAAAGCACCTTGGGCCTATGCTTCCTGTGGGGCTGTGTGCTCCCCTGGCTCCCAGTGGTCGGGAGCACTGGGCTTCCCCAGGGAAAGGCAGGGCTGCCAGTGACAGTGAGGCCCAGGGCTCGGATAGCTGCCTGCTCAGTCCCAATCACTGTTTCAGGTGACCTGGGTCAAGTTCCCTACTTGTCCCATTCACCCAGAGCCTTGATTCTCTATAAGGTGGGACGAGTGTCATCATGTAGGACGAGGCCGAAGTACAACACCACATGCACCATGTCACCGTGCACGGCCCATTGTGCATGCCACATGAATGGAGCATGTGTGTCCTATGTCCACACTGCTTGCTGTGTGCATGTGCATAGTACACACAGAGGCTCCCGTGCAGTAATGTGCATGCTCATCCCTGCCGTGGACCCACTCCTTGAACCACAGACTCAGAATTTATGAAGAAAACAAGGCAAAGGAAATAAACATTCATTAAAACCTGATCCTTTCTTGTCTCTGCTGAATGCTGTTTTCCTGGCCATCTGGGAGCGATTTATTGAAACCATAATTGCACATTAAATATTGCGATTTGTTCCAGACTCCATCAGTGGAGTACACAGCGCAGCGATTTATTGTGGAGTCTGCTCAGCGGGCAGCGTGGCAGCTCTTCTGCCTGAGACGCCGGTCTGCCATCATCCCCTGAATCACCTCCGATCTCAAGGGATCTGAAAACCAGATGCTGGACTGCAGCAAAGTCATAGGAAGGTAGGACAGTGACGTCCGATGCCTGCTGGGAGAGGTCTGCAGAGCAAAGAGCTTTGTCCTTAGTAGGGCTCATTAGCCTGGGTCCCAGAGCACCTCCCAGGGGGCAATTAAGTGTGTAAGAGTCTGATTTCACCCGAGCCCCCTTCTGCCCTTAGAAGTTTTAGCTGCCCAGGCTCAGCTTCTGAGCACAGGTGGTGGCCTCTGTTCCGTGCCCCACTGTGGGGACAGTGGAGGTGAAGGAGGGTGGAGAGAGGAGTCCACCCTGCCATGGCTGCTGGCCGGGCTGGCCGCTGCTGCCCTGTGACTGGGTTTTCATGGCAAGAGCTGCTTCCAGCCTGAGGCAGGAGTTAAGTGAGGAGCAGCGGGAGAACCTGGACAAAGAATAGGGAGATCACTCAGTGTGCAGAGGTGGGGGTCGCACTTGCTGGGTGTCTGCCCTGTGTGAAGGTTCTGAGTGCAAGGAGCCCTCTGTGGAGCCCTGGGTAGCCTGGACCGCATCACCTGGTCTGGTCGCACACTTCCTACCCAGGCAACTTCTGCTCTGTAGGGGCCGCTTTCTTTTTCTCCTCTCCCACCCACTCATTTGTCCTGTTGTCGCCTCTATTGTCACCAGCAATGGAGCATTCAGGGGTAAAAGTGACCGGTGCATGGGAATCAGCCCTGGCTCTGTTTCCCTGCCCAGTGCCCGGTGCAGTGGCCTGGTCGTGACCTTTGGCCCCAAGGCAGCCTGTGTGGCCTTTGTGTGCAGCAGGTGCTGGTGAGAGGGAGAATTTTTTTTCTGGAGTCACATCCAGGGAGTGCCTGGACCTGGAAAGGTCCAGCTGAAGGCAGCCAGTGCTCCAGTCCAGGTCTGTGAAGAGCCTGAGCTGGAGGAAAGCAAAGCCCTGGGCAGGAAGGGCCAGCAACAGGAGAGGGATTTGCACAGCCAGGGGCCAGTGCTGCCTGAAGCCGGGCTCCCTTTTCTGCCCACAGGCTGCCTGGGCAGCACAGCAGGGGAGGTGAGAGCCATGTCTGGAACCCACTGAACTTAGAATGCTGGGTGATGCTGCTGGGGCCTTGGGAGCACTGCTGCCCCTTAGTTGAGTCCTGGGCAGTGTCAGGCCAGCCTGCTCGCTCTGTGCACCAGTGTGGGGCTCAGCACTGATGAGGGCAGCGTCCTCCACCGGAAACGGGTACAGTACACTTCTTGAGGGGCTCAACTTTGTTAATTACAGGTAGTTAACTAGGGTCTTGCTTTCTTTCTGTCTCTTTTACTTTTTGTCTTTCCTTCTCTCCTTTCACTTTTCCTTTCCATTTTTCCAGTTGAACCCAGCTTTTACACTGAAACACATCTTCATAGCCTTTTTACTTTGAGTCAAGGTTTTGTAAGTTGCCTGGGCAAGACTTGAACTTATAATCCTTCTGCCTCGGCCTGCATAGTGGTGGGATTGCAGGCGTGCATCATTTTGTCTGGTGGAGAGTTTTTATATACATGCATACATTATGTCTGTGTATTAATACTGCTGTGCCCAGAAAATATTTTAGAAAGTAATAATACATCAGAAGTTAAAGGTCACTGTACTTGATAGTTTTTTCCTTTATTGTATACTTTCAATTTTTCTATAGTAATCACATATAAACACATTTCAGGCTGGAAAACATAGCTCAGCGGGACAGAGCTCTCTGGATCAGCAATATGAAAAAGAGCCAGATTCACAGTCAAAGCAAAATGTTAGAAAGAGGCTCTTAGTTGCTTAAAGCTGGAGAGTGACATACGATGTGGGTCCTTCAGCTCCAGGCTTGCTGCCCTGCGTGTGTCCACCTGTGTAGAATGTTAAATTCCCCCAGTGCCTCAGTTTCCCTAAGGATTGGAAGGATAAATTCTATAGTATCATTCTATTTAAAAGTTAGTTTTTGTCCCCTGAAATTTCTGGTTTTGTGTTGGACATGTATGTATTAGGTATGGCATTCCTAAGGTACTGGGTATGAAGCGTTAAGTTTCTGGGAAGCACAGGTACAGGGCAGTGAGGTTACCAGCGGGACCTGACAGAGAGGCATGGGAAGGCGTGTGTGGCCTTCAGGGCGGCTGCTCCCTTGGGTTGAAACTTTTGCGCAGCTGCCGCCAGACTGTGTGGTGGCCGGGCCTGTCCTGTGCTCCTGTCCTGGGCAGTCAAGGCCAAGTGGGGCTCCCAGGGTCATCTGAGGCCACCGGCTCCACAGCCTGTGCTGGCTTGCCTCCCAGGCACTGCCCTTGAAATCCCAGGAGTGCTGGCCCCTCTCCCTCCCCACAGTGCTCTTGCTCTTCCCTGCTTTAAGCCCAGCTGTGTGGGAGCGAACATCCCTCGGCTGTCAGCAGGGGCCTGTCCAGTCCGGGCTGTCACCAGCCTCAGGACACTTCCCAAGCCAGGCTCACATGTACCTGGGGTTGGCAGAGTTAGCTGGAAAAAAAAAAAAGGGAAAAAAGAGATAGAACACCCAATTAAACTTGAACTTTACTTTTGGTATAAGCGCTATACTTGAGTTTTGAATTTTAAGTTAATTGCCTGCATCTCTGGACGACTGCCTTTTATTCAGAAGCCTATATGCCCCTTGACACCGTGTCCTCTCCAAGTCTGTGCCAGGCCTGTGGTTAGGAAGGTAAGGGGAGATGCCCACCTCATGAAGAAGTTCAGACTTAATTTAAAGCAAGGCTAGCAAATCACACATCATGGTCCAAATGGCTCACTGCTTGTTTTTGTAAATAAAGTTTTATGGAAATGTTGCCTGTTCACTCACTGGCACATTGTCTGTCAAGAAGGAAAGCTGGGTAATTGAGAACAGTCATCCGATACATGCAATACCCGCACGTATGAGAAAAGTCTGCTGAGTGCTGATCAAGGGTACGGACAGGCAAGCAGGAAGGGCAGCTACTCTTGGCAAGCCCCGAGGATGCGCAGAGCCTGAGCGGCCAGATGAGGTTCTGCTGCCTGGCTGTCTTCATTGCACTGACCCTAAGAGAGAAGGGAAAACTGAATCAGCATCTAGAATTCCCCCAGGGGCCACAGACAGGGCCAGACCGAGGAAGTGGGATGGGCTTCTGGGGCACCTGATGTGCTGGTCCAAGACAGTGCTGCCCGGGCGGTCGTGAAGTGCTGGGGAGTCCAGACTTAAAGTGTCTGTGAGGAGCACTTAGTAGTCCACTCACTGAGACGCTTCTCGTGGAGGAGCCGAAGCGAGACAAGGTTCTTGCAGTCAGCATTCATGTCAGCAGAAATAGCAGCAGGCGTGCGCGGCAGGCATCACAGTGTCCCTGGTCCAAGAAAGGTTCCCGAAGGTCAGACTGCCAGTCAGGTTACAAGGACTGGGCAGGAGTGTTTGGAGCAGGGCCTGCTGGAGGCTGGTGTTCAGTTAGGCAGCACAGGGCAAGCACCCGACTGCTTCCCTCTCCCCAGGGTCAGGGGAAGCGCTTCCTTCGTGTCTAACCCCTAGGCAAGGGAAGAGCCAGGGCCTGAGGCCCAAGTGGAGCCCTGTCTGTCACTCCACCATCCTGCAGCCCTCCAAGCCAGGAGTGCTTAGCTCCTGCCAGGACACAGGACACTGAGGCTGGGGCTTTAGTCTGCCAGAGTTGCCCAGAAATGGGAAGCCAGGCATGAGGGTGCACACCTGCAAACTGCAATCTGCGCTTGGGAGGCAGGAAGATTGCTGTGAGTTCAGGGCCAGCCTGAACTACATAGTGAGGAGCTCTCGCGCTCTCTCTCTCTCTCTCTCACACACACACACACACACACACACACACACACGTGCAAGGAGAGAGAGACTGAGAGAAACAGAAAGGAGGGTTCTCCGTGCAGCCAGTCTGGAAACAGCAGCATCACGGGCCGAGCCACACAGCATCCCTGCTGCAAGCTCCATGCTGTGTCCCTCCTGATGTCTGGAGGAGCAGCGGGCCTTGGAAAGGACCCTGCAAGGCTGCTGCAGCCCCACAGCCCCTCAGCCAGGAAGTATGGAGTTAGAATACACAGCAACCATTACACTTTAAAAGTTCATTACAGTAGAAGACACATTGCTGTGAGTCTCCCTCAAAGTACCCCCCGCTCTAGCACACTGGCTACTTCCTGAAGAAGCTCTGGAAATTCCCTTCAGGAATTGGTTTTTCTGCTGCTTTGATGTCTTGAATTGATTCTGAAATGTCTTGTGTTTGTTTGTTTGCTTTGAGGTATGAGGGATTGAACTCAGGACCTTGTGTTTCCCAGCAGCGACAGTGCCACTGAGCTGCATCCTTGGCCCCTGATTCTGAAATGTGGTGACTATTTCTGTCCAGTGAAGTGCTTTTTCCTCATCTGCTTTGTTCACTGAATCTGGCACTGGGTGACTTCTGGGTCTTCCCCAAAGTCAAAATGACCATGAGAGGCAACATTTTGAATTGATTCAGGACATTAAAGTGGCCACCACAACACAAGTTCAGATACTCATGAGAGCAGATGCCCAGAGCTGCTGTGGAAAGTGCCGAGGACGGTGGGATGAGAGACGGGGTGGATTTTGAGAGGATTCGTGGCAATGTGTCTTCTGCTGCAGTTGTTTTCAGTTTCAACATCAACTGTGTACTTCGAACACTCAGCTCTGCATTGCTCCTGGCCTTAGAGTCGTGGGTGCAGGAGACGCCTGGAGAGGCTTCTCTGCACACTCAGCAGCCCCTCTAGGTCACTCACCATCTTTTCTCCCTGTGGTTGCTCCGGCACCATGGGCTTGGACGTGTCCTGGAGTGCCCTTTCTGCCCTCATCACCTGCACTGTCCTCCCTGAGCACTGGTGCTCCAGCTCTGCTTTGCCCTTTGGATCTGTACTTCCTATGTGGAGCCCGGGTGAGTGTGGCTGTGGACCTGGGTGCCAAGCGAAGGCTGTGGGGCTCATGCACAGGAGCTCAGGGCAGTTCGGGTGCCCAGGCTCCTCCACACTGCGTTTAGCCCCTGGCTCTGCCCTGTTCACATTTAGATACATGCTGAACATGTGCACATTTGCAAATGATCACTATCACATTTCTTCCTCTCTGTAACCCTTGGTCCTGATAAGGAGTTGAATTATTCTGCCTCCAGGAATACAAATTCAAGTCCAAGCTTGTAAATGAAGGTTTATGGGAAGTAGAGTCTTGGCCAATGGGACTGAGTTAGGACGTGGTAGTTTGTCAGGGCGACACCCAACCCAAGAGCTGGTGTTCTTGTAAATGAAGGGAAATCAGAATGCAGGACCAATAGCACAGGTGATGGTGACAGAAGTGGAGTGGGACAGTGCAATGCCAGGAGCCTCCATGCTATGAAGAGGTGGGAGCCTCCTCTGCCGTGGTCTCCAAGTCCCATCAGACTGCTGCCTCCAGCGCTGTGCGGGCACACACTTCTCTTATTTAAATCCACCTGCTTTGTGGAACTTTGTTATGACAGCCAAAAAACTAACAGACTCATGTAGTACACTGGGCTTTCTGCCCAGGATTGTGTCATCTCCCAACTCACGAATTTGATAAAATTTTGTGCTGCTTTTCCCAAATGTCTATAGGTTGGTCAGATGCCTACTCCTGGCCAGGCTTAGGGCACACAGAGTGAATCTGATGTCTGACACCGGAGGCCACATTAGCAGCTGGCACTGAGACCAGCGCTGTGCTCCCGCGCTCTGGCTGGGTCTGTACTCTGTCTACCCTTCCTGGGTGGCATCTCAGGCCAAGGTGGCATGGAGAAGGGAGATCACAGAGGCTCTTTCTCTCATCCTGCTGTGTGAGTGGCACTGCAGAAATCCTGGCGACTGGAAAGAATATTCTCAAGTACATGGTGGCAGACATTTCCTTACAAAGCATGCCATTTGGAACAAAGACATATGTAAGGCAATCATTCCACACAAGGTTTATAAAATGAGTGTACCAACAGTGTTTAGCAGTAGAGTTGTGTTATGTGTGCCTTACACATGAGGCAGTCACACACAGCCAGAAGACACACGTTTACAGGCACCAGCCTTCTAACTCTCCTCCAAGAAAGGACACTGAGCTGAATTATCTCCTTCCTGTTCCCAGTGCAAAATGGAGTATGTCCCTCAGAAGCACAGTCCTCGTAGGGAGCCTTTAAAATGCGGGTTTTGTGGTCAGATGAATTTGGGAAACATTACATATTATGTTCTCCTCCTGGAGATTCATGATTCATGTTGCAATATTAAGAGTTACCCAAGAAAAGCGGCAGTAAACAAACCTTTTAAAAACCGTGTTTAATCAGTGATTTATAAGCTTGTTTGAGCGCTGGCTTCTTTTGTTATTTAATACCTTTTGGGGTCCTCTGGAATTACAACTCCAAAGCATATTCCTTGGGAAATGCTGTGGGATAATTTTCTCATGGCTTAGGACCACGGCTTTGTCTCCAGTCTCCCCCCTGCTCAGCAGCTACATTGTAAGTGGCCTTGGTCCCCGTGGGGCCATGCATGAGGTCACCCAGGATTGTTCCTTTGTAACTTTTGTCAATACAAACAGGTTAATTAAGCAGAGGTCAGTGATAATTCCATTGAAAAAGAACTCTACCAAGGATAACGATTTTCAAAAGAGGAAGCATGACACTCAAATTGATACTAAAATCTTCACATTTTGAATTCTTTTTGAAAATAATTCAGTCCATCACACTTGCTGATTCTGAAGCGGCCGAACTACTGCAGCTGCGCACAGCCGCGCTCACTAGCCT
>PVIR01000698.1:101951-157162 GCA_004026965.1 Petromus typicus | reverse complement strand
TAGCAATCACAAACTGGGCTGCTATAAACATGGGTGCACATATGTCAGTGTGATATGAGTCTTTTAATTCTTTTCTGTATATACCTAGCAGGGCAATGGCCGGGTCAAATGGGACCTCCAATCCTAGCTTTTTGAGGAATCTCCAAACTGATCTCCACAGGGGTTGTACGAGTCTACAGTCCCACCAACAGTGGAGAAGCATTCCTTCTTCTCCGCAGCCTCGCCAACATTTGCTGTTGGCTGATTCTGAAATGGCAGCCATTCTATGTGGAGTGAGATGAAATCTCAATGTTGTTTTCATCTACATCTCTCGAATGACTAATGATGTTGAACATTTCTTCATATACTTCTTAGCTGCTCTTACTTCTTCCTCTGAACAATATCTGTTCATTTCAAACTACATCTTACAAGACTACTCTTCACCGAGTTTTACCCGTTTTCTTCACCGAGTTTTACTCTTCTCCCCTGACTTGTTTTCACTTGGCCCTGAACTGTGTCGAATTCTCCCTTCTTTGCAGGTAAGACTGCTGTGGACTGTGTGCTTCTATCTTTTGGCATCACTCCTTTGAGTTATGTTATAATTATTGCTTGTTTTCTGATAATAAAAATCCACTATATAATACTTCAAAAGGGGAGAAGTATATAAATTAAAGCTGCCATGACCCAATGGCCCAGAAGTAATCATCCAGGTTAACTTTCTAATATCAGTCTGTTTCTTTCAGTATTTTATTCTACTTGTTTATATAGGTAAGATGTCTCATTTTGTAACAAAATTTTTAAGTATCATATAGTTTAGATTCCAATGTTTTCATTTTACCATCTTGTGTCCTTGTCGACAAATTTCTCAAAACATCCTTTTAATGTCTCCATATTAGTCCATTTATTGCTATAGCTTACATTTTCCCCCAAAACTTTTCTATGAAAACAATAACATTTGTCAGTGTAGTAGCTTAATACATATGGCAAATCAGCATTTGTTTATTAGGCAATTAGACACTATTATATCTGTATTTTTGAGCTTTTGTCACTTTTATGAAGTATCTTGATATTTTTGTCCATTTTTCCATTTACTTATGAAACCATTCATATTAAGATTAACCTTCTTCCATATATGTATCTTAAATTTCTCACTTTGTCATGTATCATTCTATTTTACTTATGATTTTTTGGGGGGGGAGGGGTTGGGTTTTTTGAGACAGGGTCTCACTTTGTAGTTCAGGCTGGCCCTGAGCTCAGCCTCAAACTGATATCATAGCAATCCTCCTGCCTCTGCCTCCCGAGTGCTGGGATTACTGGTGTGAGCCACCACACCCGGACTGTGGAATGTGGTACTGATTGCTGCTGGGCATGAGTCTCCATGCCCAGCATTGCTATATGTGGTTACCGGGGATCAAACCTGGGCAGGCACCAGAATCAGTGAGCTAAATCACTGGCCCCCATGATGTTATTTTATATAGAATGTTTTTAATACTGATTTTCAAGTTTTCTTTTAGAGTTATTCTGCAATTTTTCTGCACTGTAAATCAAAAAGTTACATGATTTTCTTCTTACATATAAGTTTCAATTGTTTACATGTAACCATTTCATGGCCCTTGTCATTTATTCTGGTGTACAATGAAATGAGGACCAATTTAACTTGACATTGTGCATAATCACTCACAGTGACACCAGCAGAACTTTTTGCATCATTCCTATCCTTTCTGACTTGCATAGATTTCTTTATGAAATGCTGCTCTGGCCAGCCTGTTGGCCCATGCTTGTCCTTCACTGCTATGTCGCTACCTCTGTTGCAGGCCTGCATCAGCTGCTTTCCGGATTCCCTTATTAACACTTCCAGTAGGAGGTGCTGGGGGTAGGAAACAGACCACAGGTCTTTCTACCCTCTTGCTGCCTCAGGTGATGCAGAGTTCGCTGTCTTCCTCTGGCTCTAGCTCCTGCTTGGACAGGTCCACCAGAAGACCCAGTCATAGCCACCAGGAGCTCAGCCTGTGTTCTCCATCCTAGAGACACAGGCTCTTCTCTCACCCTAGGCTATCATTATCACAGTGAAGTTCTCTTGGCTTTAGATGTTCCATTTATCTTATGTTCCTGTTCAGAACATAATCTTTCCCATTCATTGATGTTTGCATTCACTTCTATACCCAGCTAAAATTTTATGATTATAACATTTATGAGATATTACAATTTGATCCATTTTTTGTAGTTTTTGTTTAATTCTATTTAAAAAGTTTTCCAAAGGAATGTAGAAATTTTTCATTTTTTTACATTTTATCTAATATGCTTATAAAAGCACTTTTATGAGTAACTATAAAGATACTGATATAGATGTAGATATAGACAGATATATACATATACAGTATTTTTGCAGAATTAATTATACTAATGAAAAATTGTAAGAACAGATAGTAAACAAATTGTGGTATCTTATACAAAAAAATACTCTAGGTTTTAAAGGTATGTTGTACATATACTACTATGAAAGCATACAGTTTTATAACAATTTTGAAAAATTCTTTGACAACAGCTATTATAATTAAATATATAAATATTCTATCACCTGGCAATTTCATGTCTTTTATATACCTGACAGAAATACATAACTATATTCTCAAAAAGATATCACAAGAATATTCCTGGCAGCTCTATTCATAATATTCTAAGTCTGGATACCAAAAGAAAAGTGTATACATTGTATTATATTCTTATATTAATGTAATATCACAATGAAAATGAAAACCAAATTAATAAGTGACAGTCATCAGTTTAGGATTAAATACAAGATGAAAAACAAAGTGTGCAAAAGGATTCCACTCCGACAAAGCTTAAAAATGGCCAGTACTAAAGGATGCTTTAAAAAAAAAGTCATACAGTGATTGAGGGATTATGATTAACTAACCATGAGGAGCAAATGATTTCTGTACGCCTCTGTATATAGTAATTTTTATTTTAGAAGTTTAAAAATGTTTAAGGTAGACCCATATGTATTGAGGCAGAGAGATATCCAAGTTACATTGCTAAGTTAAAAAAAAAAGTTGCTGAAGGGAAATGTAAAGAAAGAGTCCATATGTGTAAAGAAAAGGCATATATGTGTGTGTATAAATATACATTCATGTGTGAATGTACACACATACATACAAGTAAGAGAGAATAAGAGAAAGAGATCCTTTGTTAGATTTTTTTCCTCATAAGCATGTACTACTTTCATAATTTAAAAAAATTAATAAAAACCCAATGGAATATTTGTGTTAACTTTCATTAAAGTTATAATTTCCAAAAACAATTTCATTTTATAATATTGCTTCCTAGACTAAAAGGTGGTAGAGAGCACCATTTGTTCAATTCCTCTGTTATATTGCCCCAGTCAAGATTTTTAACTCTCTGCATGGCTGGTGAGGTGATTTTTTTTTTGTATTATTTTTGCTCTTGTGAACTAAATTATTTAACTTTTTCTCTGCTACCTTACTTTCGATTCATTTCTAACCTGCTCAGCCGTAATAAAGCTATTCTGGCAGAAATTATCAGTTGCCAAGTACAACAGATGGCTTCTTTTTTTCAACATGACACTTTTAGACAGTTATTAATTCATTAATTCAACAAATATTTGTGGATCCCTTGATAGATGCTAGACACAGTGTCATGCACCGCAGGTTCAAAAGTGAACAGAAGCCCTGCCTTCAGATTGGTTAGACCTTAATGAAGCAGACAAAAAATAGCATTTACCATATTCTGTGCCATGCACTGCTGTACACAAAAACACTTGATCCCATGGACAGAGAGAGGAAAAGCATCCACTCAGGCCTGTGTTGTTAGCAACGACTTTCCAGAACAGATGTTATAACTAAAACACAGCCCTTCAGAGGTCAAATGAAAATGAAGGACATTCTAGACATAGGCAAAATAATCTGATTGGATGAAAGTCAGAATCAAGAGAAGGAACACTACATTTTGGCATGCTGAAGGGATACCAATAATGTAACATGGGTGAATCATAGAATTTGAGGCTGGTAACTGTGACAAATTAAATTAAAATCACAAGTAGAAGACAGACCATGTAGCATTTAATGGCACCCTATGGAGTGTGGAGATGAGTGATAAACTACTAGAGGTAATAAAAGGAGGAAGTCAAGGATGAAAGAAAGGTTTCAAACTTGGCAAACAACAAATTGTGGCTCTGCTCACTGAAATAGTGCAAACAAAAGAAAGGGCTATTTTAAAGATCAGAGAGTGATGTGATAGTGTAGTTATTTATACATGTGGAGTTTGAGATGCTGTAGATGAAGTGAGAGGTCGTGAGATGTATGCCATAATGAGCCTGGACACAGGCCCATCGGGCAAATGGACACACATGACTGAATAAGGTGAGACATATGAGAATTGGAAAGTAGTCAAGGACAGACACTCGACCCGATATGGCTATGGACATGGCCATGGGCCTTGCTGGCTCTGAGACTATGCTCAGGTCCCTTAACCTCTCTCCAACTCCAATGTGGCAATAATAAGAGCATCTACCTTACAGGATCTTACAAAGATGGAAATATCCTACAAAGAAGACCTCACATGAACAAGAACTGAATAAATATTAGCTATAATTTTTACCATTGAGTTATCAATTTGAAGACAGACACTGGTACTTGACAACATGAAAAAAAAAAACGGACAGAAACAGTACAAAGGAGCCTGAGAAGCAGCAGCCATGTTAGGAGGAAAATTTGGACAGAGAGATGGTAGACAGGCCAAAGTAATGGGGATTCCTAAAAAGAAA
Organism: Petromus typicus; assembly: GCA_004026965.1. Classification (NCBI taxonomy): domain Eukaryota; kingdom Metazoa; phylum Chordata; class Mammalia; order Rodentia; family Petromuridae; genus Petromus; species Petromus typicus. The sequence continues at coordinate 152,400 of PVIR01000698.1, read as the reverse complement.
AGGTAAGCAATGTTCACAGTGCAGTGACAGAGACAAGAACTCTAGAGGCTTGTTTGTGTCACGTTATATCAATAAGCATAGATTCACTGGTGTTTCAGAAACAAAAGGCACCTGACTTTAGACCAAGAAATGAAGGTACACAGCAGAAAAATGAAACCAGTCTTCACTGCCAGTGAGCAGTAGGAGACATGATACCGAAGGATGGTGGGGGGGAGTATTTGGCTGCTTTGTTAAACAAGAGAAGCATGGTGGGCAAAGGCCATGGGCAGCAACCTGATGAGGATGGAAATACAGAGAGAAAAAATGCACAGCAGTCTAGTTTTAAAGAGAAGACAGGAGCCGGAAGGTCCTTGGGCAGAAAGAATACATACAGGAATGACAAGAGGCAGGAGGAAGGGCAGAAGTAGGGAGGTTTGAAAATAATGGTGATGGGAAAGGGCTTGAACACTCTCTCTAATTTGTTTTCCCTGTCAGCTGTGTATTCTGAGTGAATGCTGAGATGGACACGTCAAGGGCTTGAGGAGATGGTAAGTGAAGAAAAGTGCTGTGGATATAGGAAATGTGCAGGATATTTTCCAGGGAAATGTCTGGACCCAGTTACTGTTGAAATTGTTCACTGGTAAGATGATCAGTCTACTGGATTGTGCTAATTTTTCCCAGAAACACTTTGCAGTGTATGAAAGAGAATAAAGAAGGTGGGCATTAAAATAGGCTGGTAGATTCTGGGGTGGGGAGAGTGGCAAGCAGGAAGGGGACTGACAAGAGAAGGGGTCAAATATTAGAGCTGGCAGATGGGGAGTGTGACAAGGAAGGAAGGAACTGCAGGTCCCAGTGAGGCCAAGGAAAGTGATGGCAAAACTAGAAAGAGTCTGTGACCTGAGAGCAGGCTGTGAGTGTTTCAACAGAGGACACTTCTTGATCCAGAAGCAAGTTTGGCCAAGGCATGGAAGTGGCCACTGCAGGGAAATGGATCTGAGAGCCCCTGGCATGGAAAACACCAAGCTAGTGAGAAATGAGGTTATGCTGTAGGAGGCCTGAGGAAGACTAAGTTATTCCAGATAACGACAGGAACAGGGTGGACAGAAAAACATACCAGGTGCCAAAATATAAAATGAATGAGATGCAATGACCAGAAGATCTATGAGGGCAAGGAAAGTGCAGAGGATGATACTGAGAAAGTGTTTAGAGCCTCAAAGGAGGAGGGAAGCTGAGAAGATGCATGTCTGGATGTGGCACTGAGACGCAGGCATGTGGAGCCTACCAGCTTTCAGAGAAACATGGCTGGACTATCTGCCACTGTTACAGAGAAAGTGGTTTGCAGTGCAGGGAAGGGAGTGGGACCAAAGTGTCTGTCTGCCGAGGATGGAGACACCAAAGAGGCAGAGGCAAAGAACACAGGCATCGCAGAGGATGGTGGGGCAAAGGAGAAGAAGCCCTTTGCACTGACAATGAGAATATGAAGCCGACCCACGGCGGGAGGCATTTTAATTGGAGCAATGACCACAAACAACAGGCATTTAGGTCATGGTGAGATTCACTGGTTCTCATCATAAACATTTTATGTTTAAATTATGGAAATAAAACCCCTGACTGGCTATGCTGCTTCTAGCTTTGCTGTTTTAAATTCATTTTTCACGATGTAGCTCAAGTATTATATAAAAATATTCTAATCCTGCCATTCATCCCCCGCCCCGATTACAATCCGCCACTGTTATCATCGAATCTACAGTGCTAATTGCAAACTCCTAAAATTAGCACTGTATACAAATCTCTCCAATTATCTGGCTCTTATCCACCATCCCACCCTACTCCTCCTGCTGCACCAAGCTCCATAATATTTCTCCAAACTTTACAGACCTTAAGTAGAGAGAAGGGAAAAGAGCATTCTAGGTAGAACAAACCGTTTTAAGTGAGGCACAGAGATGGGAGCATTCAGAAATACCAAGAAGTGTAATTTCACTAGAATACGATCCAAAGCGAGACGCTAATAGTTGAAAAAAAAAGTGAGTTTATTTTCCATCTCTGTGATTCTAGATAAAAGCATTGCCTCTTTGAAACACATTAGAATGTAGGTGCTGTTCATTTTCCCCAAGGAATTTAACTTTATGCAGCTAGCAATCTAAATATTTTTATTATCATATAATTTTCAGATGTTGTTTTTAATAATTACTGTACATGTGACCTTTTGTTCCTCTTTCTGTGTTTTATTTGGTCAAGTTCTTTTAATGTTAAGATGTATCTTTGTTAAGAGGTGTTCTTCATAATATATACCTCATAACAGGCTCCTTGCAAATGTGTGCAAGTTTGTATATTTTTCAAAGATAATGAGCAGAAAGATTTAAAATCTGTTCAACTGTTTTCTGGCAAAATGTATTTGAACTGTGCCAAAAGGAATTTCATGTTGCATGCCTTCAATCTGTTTTTGAAATATTTGTAGATACAGGCAGCATCTGTTCCACTGGACAGAGATATATTGTAACTGCTAATAACTTTGGAAAACTCTGACATTAAAAGTTTGTATTGGGGAATTAAATATTTTTAAACAAATACATGTTGAATTTTTTTCCCTTAAATAAACTTTAAAATTTTTAAATTTTACGAAATAAATGAAAGTCTTTTTTTCCCCCCTGAAGATTTAATCATGGGTTCAATCTGCCTACTGGCTGCCTAGAGTCTTGCAGGCTAGCTCTGGCAGGGAGAAGAACCTGGGACTGATCATAAGTACTGTATGGAAAGAGAGGGAGGAGGTGAGGCTGGACACAAGTGTGGCAAACTGGAGGGAAAATGGGTGTGACGTGTCAATTACAAAGCTCCAGGGCACACGTGAGCAGTTTCTAAAGCCCTGCTCACGGAACCAGATAGTGCTAACTTCAGTTCTTAAAAGAAACCAAGCGTGACTTTAGATAGGAAGCGTAGACCTGAAGTCAGCGTGAGTAGGGGAGACACAGAGCCAGCTGCCACTGATCCCTCTCACAGTGGTTCGCCACGCCGACGGTCCCCCACGCCGACGGTCCGCCACGCTGATGGTCCCCCCACTATAAGCTGCATGTGCACAGCAGTCTGCTCCCGCCATGTACAGTGCACTTCTTTTCCTGCTTATTACTGGCCCAAACTTACTCTGGAGAGCACGTTTTCGTTCTTTTAATAAATGTAAATCCTCTCTACCTTTTGTTCCAGTCTTGACCAATTCTTTATTCAGGACAAAAAGAACTTAGAAACAAATTCTAGGAGCCTTCTGAATCCCAGAACCCAGCAACAGGGGAAAGGAAGGAAAAGCAAGTAAAAGAATTAAAGTGTGTTATTTACATGTTGCAGCTCCCCATGATGAATGTAATCACTGTACTGCAAACATGTACTAAATTGTTTTAATTGTAAAGACTTCTATATGCAAGAAAAAATAATTTTAAAAAGGGAAGTCACCTTGAAACAAAAGCAAAAATTGAAATCTTGCGAAGTCATGAATGAATGAAAATAAAGAAAAGATGATGAAAAAGCATCACTGGACTACACATACAAAGGCAACAACTCATCAGAGCCTCCCAGTCTGGCCAGCTCATATCCACATTCCACCGGCTGGGGACTGACATGTACCGGAACCCATGCAGCACCAACAACCAGGTCACTGGATCAGGATAGGACTGCTCAATGGAAGAGTCACTCTGGATTTAACTATAGAACAATATCAGTTTTTTCATGTTTTACAAAAAGGAGGGGCCATCTATTTCACAACATATCACAATTACATGAATGGGTAGACATCTCTTTTGTGGCCAGAAGGAATAGGACATGACATTTTTAAAAGGAAAATAACAGAAAATATGAGATGGCATCACAGATAGTTGTGGCAAGAATTATTTGGATAAGACTGTGTTCCAAATGTTTATGGTGAAAAAAAAAAAAAGAAAATACATTTCTCACTGTAGATCACTATCAAAAAAGTTTAGTCCCAATCTCAACTGGAACAGCACTGTGGAAAAAGCCATACTCTCTCCTCTGGAGAGGTCAACATAGTTGTAATTCAATCTGAAAGAGCAGATCTAAATCAGAGAAGATCCTGGGTCAGATAAAGTCATTGGTATTTCAGATTCCCCAAATACAGAGGAAGGAAGTTGGCCAAGGAAAACCTTGGGGAGGTGGTAGAAAACAAGGTGGGGATGACAACAGGTTTTCTATCCTGCCCTTACTTCTGGGAGAGACTAGGCTGTGTGGTGAGCAGCACAGGACTTCTGGGCTCCTCTGTGAAAAATTCACCCTAATTTTGTAGAGGACACAAGTAAATTACAGCAAAGGAATACAGTACTCGGGTAGTTTTATAATCAACAAGGAAACTGTATCTTATTAAATAGTATACTAATTGTGGGCTTGGAATTCCAAGCCTCTGTAGGTCTTGGTCACCAGATGCTAAACATCTCATGTTGTTTAGGAATTTATGTGGTATAGGAATTCATATGTGTAAGGCAGAGAGCTTATCTAGCTCTTAACCCAGCTTATCTGGCGAGCTGAAAGATCCCTGTTGTGCAATGGGGTGACTAGGACCTTGGTTATCTAGCTCGATCGAATACTGGGAGGCAGAGATCCTAATAGAGATATTTGTCTTGGTGAGAACTAGGCAGCAAGGCAACAGGTGGGAAGGAGGCTTGAATGCCACTGCACACATTTTCATAACTTTTGATTTTTAAGCTACATGTATTTTGCTATTTGGAACAAAAAAATAATTGGCAATTAGAAAAATGATTACTATTAACTTTTTAAAATAAATTAAACTAGCTCTTTATGGGATCCCTTGTTGATGGTTTAGCCAACAGGTGTTCCCTTGGGTCATTTGTTGAAGAGCTCTGATTTTTCCCCCATGGGAAAGTGTCCAAGCTACAAACAGTGAAAAAAGACACCAAGCCAGTGATGGCAGGTACACAGAAGTGTCCTGAGGCTTCTCAAGATGAACCCACAGTAGACACTGTGGAGGGTTCAGCCTGTACATCCCCACACATCCCTTCCTTCTTGGGCTTGGACTGAGATCATGGTCCTAGAAGCTGCAGTACCAGTCCAGGGTGAGGCACAGGTATACACAAACGCCTGAGCCAGACACTCGGCATGCAGCTCTGCAGGATCGATTCTGCAATTGTATCCATCCATGAATCACGCAGGTAAACATGAAATTCTCTTGTGCTTTAACTTCCCTTTGCTTGAGCTCTCATTAATTTCAGTGAAACTGTGATTCACTGTGGATACACAATGAAATAAGTAAATTTCATAATTTAATGACTTTGAATATTTTACCTCTCTCCTATATTAAATGGAACATATTGATTTTTTTTAATTTCACTTTTGCTACTGCTTTAGTATTGTCCTTAGGAACATAAATTATTATAATGAATTAAAAGTATTAGAAGTATAGGCCCTGAAGAGTATGAAGCTTTAAGCAGATAGCACCTTATCATCCTTCTCTTCCCAATGCTATTAACATAGTGATAACATCTTGCATAAGGAAGTGGTCACTTCTGAATTAAATACTAGTTAACTAAGCAAGGTCTTAAAGTGATAAGTGTTCCCATCTATCTCATCCTAACTCCAAATCACTTGGAATTATAGATATACATATATACATATACACCTATGTGTGCATCCAAACATAACCTATATGTGGTACAACAGAAAACTATGATAAAAATTTAAATTTTAAAATTTTATTACAATAAAAGACACATTGCCATAATTTCCCTTAGAATACTTCAAACACATTTATCCCAATATTCCTGCCTCTTTCTGAAATAGTTCAGAAATCCTTTTTCATAAGTGTCTTTAGTTTTTTTGTCATAAGGTAAAAACTGGTTTATTTATTTAGCTTATGAAAAAGGCAAAGGAAAGGGCCTTAAACAGACCTGGATGTTCAGTCATATTGACAATAATTAATATAAAAATAGGCAGTGAACTAAACCTTTGGGCCAAGAATGAACTTCTCCAGGCAACATGAAATGCAGTTTATTCCCTACTAAGTTGCTAAGTTTTATGGAGCTTACAATACAAATAAATGATGTTTTCTCTAAAATCCCAGCCTCCTTTAAATCCTACATGCTGCCAGTGATAGGAAGCCACTAAACAAGCCCTGCCTGTGTTCTGCTTAAGCGTAAGTTACACTGGCTTAGGGGGCCATGTGGCCACTCACTCGGGAAATCCAGGAGCTGTTCTTATTTCTAATAATGTTTTACTATCTTCCTCCCTTGAGTTCATGACTTCATTCTTGAATTTACATAAAACCACGAGCTGAGTTATACAGAATTAACTGTTTCAATGTCTGCTTTGAAGTCCTGAATCAATTCAAACATTTACCTATCGTGGTCATTCTGATTTGAGGGAAGAGACAGAGATCACTTAGGGACAGTGAAGAAGGTGGATAAAGTCATGGCGTAATGGCTTCATTTCACAGAAACTGCTATACATGTTTGACCAATCAAAGATGATCAAAAATATAGTGCATGTTGAAATTTTAAAACATCACAATAAAAGATACATTGCCACTAACTCCCTTAAAATACTCAAAATATTTCTCTTTGCTTGGAATACATATCTCACTGTCCTTGGCAATGTGTCTTTAATGTGATCAGTTTTAAAAAATATGAATGTTACCATATTTTTCAATGATTCCTTATATGTGTTTAAGTATATGTATTATATACATATATGTGTACATATATACATATATGCATATATACTTGTACATATATGCATATATAATTGTACATATATATACATATATACATATATACGTGTACATATATACATATATATGTGTGATAAATTTTTTATATATATATATATATGTAACTCCATTTAAAAATAATTTTCTAACAATGCTGTTGTACTGGAAAACAGAAGAGCATTATCATCAGAGTGGAAATCTGAGGAATGTCTACAAACAGACAGAATTAGTTTGGCAGAGAGAAAGAACAACCTTCAAGGAAGGAGAACGCGCTACAGGAGGGTGTTCTCTATACTATGCGCCATGACAGGAGCCCAGGAGTGGAGCAGAACGGGGTTATGAGATGAAAATATGCCTTTTACATTGACTCCTTCCACCTTTTCTCTGTGTGCTAAATGATGAGGGGAAAATATTTATCTAGAGATAAAGCAATAAATCCAAGTACATACACACCACTTCACTTAGTCTCTGAACAAAGGCTTTCATAGACAGCTTACCTGAAATACACAGATAAGAATATTATAAAAAATCATGAACATTTTAAAGGAAAAGTATTATGAAAGGAAGCAACATATAATTTTAAAGAATATCAGTATTCTCTGGTAGCTATGGGAGGTTGTCTTATACATAAAATAATAAGGCAAATTATAAATCTTAAAAATGTAACCATTAATATGAAGAAAAAAGTAAATGGGATGGTTAGCAGCATGATGAGATCTGAAGAGCAAAATAGAAAGCAAGAATACGAAGGTTATGAATTCTCCTAACATGCAGCCTAAAGAGAGAAGCACACTACGCTAGAAAGGAAACAAGCAAATGAAAGCCAGGAGGTCCAACACTGATCCACTGTGAGCTTTTAAAAGTAGTGATGTGAATAAAGCACAATATAAAGGAGGCTTGTCAGAATTTGCTTAAAGTTGAATAAACATGGGAGTTTAGAGTTTAAAATTGACCAAATACACAGGACAAATTTAAAAGACAACACTTGAAATATGCAAGACAGAAAAGTGAATTTGAAAGCCTTTACAACTTCAAGAGACAGAAGAAAACATTTGTAATTACAGAAGATATGCAACTGAGATGCTGGATCTCTGTTCAGATATGAAAAGTGAATGAACAATTCTGAAACACTCTGAAGAAAGACAAATGGACCAGTTAAGACCAAAAACAATTCATATAAGAGTAAAAAGCTGAAAAAACAAAGCAGGAAAGAATGTGCATATAATAAGATAGCTTGATAAAAATAATTTTTTCTCAAATTAGGGTACAAAGAGCCCGATCACATACGTAATAGAATAAATATCAATGAGATATGTGCCTCTATCAAAAGCCAGAGTTGCTCAATCTAAGCAAAAATGACACAAGAGCTATATCTCAATGTGGATGTTTACGAATGGGTCATCTATAACAAAACAGCATGAAAGTATTTGGAAAGAAAAAATGCAAAAATAATGTCAAACAAAAAGAAAGCAGGCATAAAAATATATCAGATGAAATAAATATCAAGACACCATTTAAAAAGGTATTTCATAGTGATGAAATGAGCAGTATAAAAAACCCTTCATCCTTTAGCTATTTAACAAAAATATATAAAAAAAGAGAAATTAATAAATGCACAATCTGGCCGGGGATTTAGCTCAGTGGTTCCGGCACCTGCCTTACAAGTGCAAGGGCCTAGGTTTGGTCCCCAGTAACCACATACAACAATGCTGGGCATGGTTACTCACACCCATCAGCGATCAGTACCACATACTACAGTGCCAGGCATGATGGCTGACCCCTATAATCCCAGCACTTGGGAGGCAGAGGCAGGAGGATTGCTTTGAGTTCGAGGCTAAGCTCAGGGCCAGCCTGATCTACAAAAGCAAAATCCTGTCTCAAAAATAAAATAAAATGCACAATTATACAAAACTTATGTATCTTGTAAGTTGTCAGACTAGTGACATAATAGGTCCATCAAACATATAAAGTTATTTATAAGTGAAAAACACAATTGTCAAAATTGGTCTTATGTATAATGACTAAATAAGCAATGTTGTACCCAAAGGAACATTTATTAGAATTTATTGTTATTTAGTCCACTAAAGAAACATCAACAGGAAAACATCCCTGTTCTCCAGTGAAGTCTCAGAACTGCTCAAGTTTATAAAATGTTAGTTGGTTTCAGCTATCCTGTGTTGTTACCTAGGGCAGCCAGATTTCTACATAAGATACCTACCTGCTTCAATTAGCATTTGAGATAAGCATCGAAGTTTTTAAAAGTTTACAAAATTTAGAGGTAATAACTTTTTTTGAAAAATAGAGAAATTTCTTAAATCATTCTAAAATAATTTATAATAACCTCAGTCTCTAAACTAGACAAAGATGACAGCAAAAAGGGTGTCTTTTAGGGACAGCTGAAATACTTCTAAATAAGAACATAATGGATTAACTGCAGTAGTGTATTAAAGTTTGGCTTGATACTAGGAAGACAAGGAAGGTTCAATGCTACAAAAGGTTTTTAATATTATTCATTTTTAAAAGATTAAATATTAAGGACTATAAAATCATCTCGATGAATGTAAATTTCTTATTAAAAAAGCAGTTCCCCTTCATGATATTTTTTATTTGGTACATCTAGAATCAAAGGAATGGATTGATCTTGAATAAACATTATCTATCCAAACCTCAGTAATGACAAACTAGAAAATTAATGGAAAATTCTCTAAATCATAGTTGAAAATTAGAAAAAATATAGAATAGACTAATATATGTGTAATAGCTATAAAAACTTCACTATTGGACATAAAGAAAAATATGAATAAAGAAACAGACTCTATTCTAAATGGAGTCATTTTCCACTAAGTAAAGATAATGTCCTGCTCAAGTTAGGATGGATAGTAGGAAGATTTCTTCAGTGAACTTTATTTTGCCCTTTTTCTGTTGTAAGAGTAATTCTGTATTACCTATATTATTTTAAATATTGTTCTATAGTGGAGAAAAGGAACCTTCTATTCTACTAAGTCAGCATCACATTGCACACTAACTAGTCCTTTTAAAAGCACTCCTAAGATTTGTAAAAATAAAGTTTTTCAAAGCATCAAACTGCAATTTGTATATCCAAGGTCCTGGGCTCAGCATGCAAACTATGATAAAAATTGCCCAGTCATTTTGCCCCTGACATGCCCCATTCATGTGAGCTGATGTCTGTCCACCTCAAATTTTTCCTGAAATAGAAATGAGCACATACACACACACACACACACACACACACACACACACACACACACACACACACTTATCTGGGGCTTGACAAACATGTGGCTCTTTCTAATCTTGGGGACTAAGGTTGGCATCCACTGCCCCAGAAGAAGTTGGGTTGGGCTTAACCCGAGCTCACTGCCCGGTTCTGCCGGCTTCTAATTTCCATGTTTTCTAGCTCCTGTGAGTATGACTTAGGTTGATGGTCTACTTCTTTTAAGAAGAATATCCTTTACATTTGAACAATTCTTCACCAAAAAAATTATTGAATACATTGAAAATGTCGTCTAACTCAAAAAGGTGGTAAAATCTTAAACGGTGTTTGGTTATTTTGGTATCTAATATCATTAACATAAACATATAAAAATATTTATCTTGATGATAACTAATACACTTTATTTAAAATATTTTCATTTTTCACTATGGATAATAGAATTAGACACTCAAATTAAATAGCAATATGTGGGATATTTTGCAATATGCTCCCTCGTATGAGCTACAACAGAGTTTTCCTCTGGGGGGAAAGAACAAATCTAAAACAAACGTATAGCAGTGTGTTTATATATTTGTGAGATCAAAGCTACTTGGAAGAGAGAGAAAAGAATGAAAAGAATGAGTCTATGCTTTTCTTCTCCAGCAAAAAGTTGATAAGCCAGAGATTCCTTTTTTCCATTTTTTAAAACAGAGCCCTGTACCTTGAGTGGTTTCTTTCCAAACACATAACTGATTCTTGGAATGACATTCGGGTTGAGTGTGGACAGTTATAGCTTTGAGACAGAAACAGTTGTTTTCACCTTTGTCATTTTGTACAACAGCTTTGGTAGGAGAACTGTTTTCTCCCCAAATTACCACTTAACAGACCCAGAAATCTAAACAGTGTCATTTTGTATGTTTATAAAAGACAAAGTAATCTTTCTACTGTAAACCAAGAGAAGAAAAAGGCAATTTAACTAATCGCATCTTTATTACTGGAAACATACCACAAGCCATTAAAAATAGAAGCATGTAAATATTTAAGGGTGCAATTAAAATTATAGTATGTCAAGTTTTTTAAAAGAGACAAAAAACAGGAATTTTTTTTAAACTAGCCAAAAATGTTGAAGGAACTTCTTTTCTTTAAAAAGACCATAAATATAAAATCTTTTTCAATGTATTTTTCTTATCTCTTTTCTTTTTTGAGCAGAGAATTTACACCTGGAAAACCTAGATTATACACTAGTCTATGACTAAGTCATAGACTAAGTGACTAAGTCACTTTTTTTGTAGCTATAGTAATAAAAATGGTCTTTTACTTTCAATTACTGGTAATTCTCATGAGGCAAGATGGTAGATTTATACAAGTATAGATGAAAATTCAAAATCACAGAACTTAAATGAAAAAAGCATAAGCTATATAAACATCAAATCTGAAAAAACTAAAATTAAATATTTTAAAGTATAAATATATATTGTGTTTTAATAAGTATCTATTTGTAATCTTCCAGTATTTGTAGGTGGATTTATTGAATATGAGATGAATGTGATCAATAATAACCTAATTTGACAAGTATTTTAAAATGAAGTCTATCAATAAATAACAAATATAATGAGAATATGTAGGACTTCATACTGGCCTATTAAGAAACACAAAATATGGTAATGTTACCTTTCTTTAATAACCTGTATATTTATTATTATTTTTACTAATGTTCTATTAAATATCTTGACAATAATTTTTTAATAATTGCCCTCAGGTTAGGATTCTAATGAACACTTCAAAATATATGTCTAATTATATTCTAATTATTTTTACTACACAGCATTCCAAGTTCTTCAAGATATTCTATATTTAATCTTTTAAAAACATAAGTAATTGAAAAAAAAGAAAGAGAAAAGACATATCACTGTGTTGGTCAATTAATGAAACTCTATACAATTGTAGAATATAAAACATTTGCTTAGAAAATTGGTCTCAAAATAATAAAATTATCTAGTATTCTAAAAATTTTTATAACTTTCATATTTTACAGTGGCTTTCTATATGTTTAAATATATTTTTATTAGAAAAACAATGCATTAAAACTTAAAGACACAAGGCCTTAAAAAATAATAATGCCATCCATAAAAGAATACAGTATATATTTCTTGAAATACATTTTCCTGTGTCATTTCTAATTCAACCTGAAAAAAGAAACCAGTTTGCACACAATATTCAGAGGTTCAACTATTCAACAATACATCATAAGATGTATTTTTCCAATGTCACGTTACAAAATGAGTGTGAACCATTATATTCCTTGTCTGCTTGAGAGAAAATGGAAATACAATGAGGTCAAGCCTTTGTCTCATCATTTAGATACAAAATAGCTTCAGTGTTCATGTTTTCTGCTTTATTAATATTTTCCTTTTATCTCAGTTTCTATTCAGTTTTATACCTAAATAAGTATTATCTTAAAAAGTATAAATTAAAATGAAAATGATCTTGAACATTGGTATTATTTTTCTCATGGGTGCCAACATCAAATATACTATTATTTATTAAGGCATGTGACTATTTTTTTTTTTTTTTTTTTTGAGACAGGGTCTCGCTTTGTGGTTCGGGCTGGCCCTGAGATCAGCCCCAAACTCACATCACAATCCTCCTGCCTCTGCCTGCCGAATGCTGGGATTACAGGCGTGAGCCACCACGCCCGGCACTGTGGTATGTGGTACTGGTTGCTGCTGGGTGTGGGTCTCCACACCCAGTATTGATATGTGGTTACCGGGGAATCGAACCCGGGCCCTTGCGCTTGCAAGACAGGCGCCGGAACCACTGAGCTAACTCCCCGGCCCCGGCATGTGACTATTTTTTAAGCAGGCAAATATTTTCTGTAGGAAGAAAATCTTTCAACCTTAAATACAGTGCTTTGATTAGAGTTTTTCCAGGTTATATTTAATAATGAGCTTAAAGTATAGAACTGAAGCTTAGGTAACAATTGACACTGTAGAAATCTCTTGATATAGGAGTCGACTAGAAAGAGAATTTGTGTAGCAAGCAGTAAAAGTCAAACAAGTCAATTTTGAGGAAGTATGTGAGGGAATGTGAGGGAAAACATTTGCAGCATTTATGTAGGTATGGCTGTGTTAATGGACTGTTTGAATAAATGTGAGATAGCAGGGAATATTGAGCAATATAAGTAAAAATGAATGCATACCTTACTTGAAAGTGTTCAACCTTCAGATTTAAAAATCCGATGGTAACCAATGAATACTGCGATAGGTTGGACGTTAAATCAAATTTAATTAAATTAAATACTTGGCTGCCAGCATGGCATTCCTGGGATGTAGTGAACCTCTAATTGGTAGGACTGACTGGAAACTCCTTAGGGCATCAGGGGTATGTCCTGGAAAAGGACTTTGAGACCCTGGCCACTTCCTTTTTCTTTCTTGTTTCAGCTCCTGAGGTGAGCAATTTGGTCTCATATGTATTTACCTTGGTGTGCTGCCTATCAATACATCTGTTGGAAAGAAAGAGATTTCAGTCTAATCCACTACAGCTATGACTGGAAAATCTTCATCAAAACATGAGGTACAATTGAATACTTATTGTGAGGGAACAAGAGGCTGGGCATTTAATTTGATGATTGTATCTATATGGAGACAGGATCTATGGGCAGTAATTAAGGTTAAGCAAAGCTATAGGGTGAAGCCCTAATCCAATGAGACTAAGTTTATAAGAGAAGATACCTTAGCAGAGATACTGTGTCTCACCATGTGATCCTCTGTGCAGACTTGGACTCAGCAAAGTCTCCACCAGTAGGAAGGGCCTGACCAAATGCAGCTATTGCCACCCTTTAGGGTCATCAGATGTATAAATATTTGTAGTCCATAAATTATTCTACATGTTCTATTCAGTTATAGCAAGAGAAACTGACTGAGACATTTCTTGTACTCAGGATGTGAGATCATCTTATGGGAAACATTAGAGAAAGATGCTATGTACTGAGAAGAGGATGCTGCCATGATCGAAAGAAAATGTTAGGGCCAGGTCTGAAAAGTTCACGAATATAGGACTGAGACTGAAGACCTCTTCAAACCTATTTGTTTTAACATTTAGACATCGAATTAATATCGTGTGTATGAATTTGTCTACACTGTCTTAGCAATGTAAGGCACAAAGATTTCACAAATGAATTGTAAAGGGTAGTCATCCTTGCTCAGTGTGGGGGGATGCTTAACAGTAAGAACAGAATCCGGTGGGGATGGCGAACTGGGCAATGCCAAACTAGGAACCTAAAATGAACAAACTGGAATGTCCCACTACTCACTAACCTATCTCTGGAAGAAGCTCCAACAATTTTGCATATAAATAAACTCCAACAGTCTTGGACACCTGAGCTTCTGAAGAAGATTCTATACTTTTGCTTTATACGACTAATGGGGAAAGAGGAGAGATCAAGTTCTTATCTAAAATAATAGAAAGCTATCATTGTATTTGTAGCCCTGGCTGAGGAAACAGGCTTTTCCTATTACAATTCTTTCAAGTAAAGATTTATGAATTTATTCATTAAGGTTGAAGATTAAAATTTAAATTCTAATTTTAAGCTTATCAATATGATTTTTTTGTCCATTTAAAAAAGAAACTTCAAAAAATACATATTTTTTCTTCACAATACTTTATATTTAATAAATTAAATCTAGTAATAAATATATAATCTTGAATTTAAATCACAATTATTTTACTTATGCTATTCTGTTTTTTCAGTTCTGCATCCTTATTAAGTTAGACATTTAACAAGCTTGGTGTTAAAAAGATTAGAGTAGATAATGTTTGAGAATTAGAACAAACACCCAACTCCTTAGGAATTGTGTGTTCATAAAACAGCAAAGAACTTCCAATAGTCAGATAAACCTCAAAGACCTTTAGGATTAAGGATAAAGCCCTATTTCCTTTTTCCCTGCCCATGGCCAATGCCCATTTCAATTTTTTTGAATTTTGGGAAGAAGAAGAATGAAGAAGACAGGGATGTTACTTCTCAAAAAAGAAATTAGAAAGTTGTTTCTCATTTTCCTGCTCCACCTTTCCAAAATGTGGTCACAGCTGCCTGCCTCAGTCACATGGGGGCTCGTTATCCAGGACGAGCCTGAGGCTGCCTTGCAGAACCTGTGACTGGAGCCTTTCAGAGTACACTATGAGAACTTCATATTAAACAGTTTTCTCGAGTGGCCAGTCCACATATAACATATAAGAACCACTGCCCACACCCTGCAAGATCTACCTTCTATCAGTTAAAAAGCCTGGAGTTCTTTGACTAACAGCTTCTTCAATATAATATAAATTGTTTATAAAGTCATAAGGAATATATCTGTGTTTAAGTCACTAGGAATCATACATAAAATTTTATTTTTAGATTTCCACTTCCTATAGACAATTTATCAGAAATAAATCTATTTGTGAATTGTATTTTTGTGTTTGTTCATTTGATTATGATTTTTTGAGACAGTCTTGCTATGTAGTCCAGGTTGGACTTAAACCCACTATGTAGCCCAGGCTGGCCTTGAACTCATGGTGTATATGCAAGATCAAATTATACTGTTGAAACTAAAAGCCAGAGTCTAAAATGTGGACATGATATTCTGCGTAACCCACCCTCACAACCTCAGCAGGTGGATGCATCTTCTACGGCATTTCTCATACTCACTTGTCTCATTGTTATTTTTCTGACCAATCAAGAGCAACCTGGCCTCAGAAAGTATTGTCCTGCTGTTCCTTCTGTTTACTGTTTCAGCTCAGCTGTCCTCATGGTGTGCTCCAATTTCTTAGAAGACTTTATAACTATCAAGTATGTATCAAAAACCTCCATAGGACTCTACATAAAATAGACACTCTTTATCACACTTGTAATTACATAAGCTATTTTGTATTTTTCTCTGTAACTGAATCTCTGACTACTAACCTGTGAGTTCTATGAGGGCAAAGATTTTATGAGTGGATATTTTTTCCTCCACTATTTGTATTCACATTCATAAAAATGGCTGAATCATTGTAGATGCTTAGAAAAAACTGGAGATAGCATTATCTTAGGGGCTCAGCTTCTGTCATTCCTCTGTTTTGCAAATATTTCAAATCTGCAGTGTGCCTGGCTAGACTTTGCAGTGACCTTGCAGGATCTAGTTTGTGAGAATGACTTTTTCTCCCCTTGGGGAGAGGTAAGCTCCTCTGTCACACCCACATTAATGTGTAAAATGCTTCTGAGTGCCATTCTGACAGTTCTTGCCTGAATCACTGCTCTGTGCTAGTATTCCAGCTTTTGCTCTAGGACCCGGCAAGGAGCCTTCAAAGTAGAGTCCTTTTCCCTCACATATGAGACTAATAAGCTTGGGTGGTTCCATCCACCCCAGGCTCATGCCCCACCCCAGGGCAGCGCTTTGCTTTGTCCTCGTCATTTGGCTTCCATGGCCACTCACTTTGACTTTATGATTCCTCTTCATTTCTAGTCCCTGAGAATCTCTCTCTTGAACTCACAGTTGGGTATCCACTCAAAGAAGTATTTGTCAGCTTTTAGCCAACATGTCTGTGTACTGATGTCAAGAATGTGCATTGGCTAATATTTTGTCAAGAGAACTAAAATTTTCTTGAATCTCTGAGACACTGTGCTTTTAAATCAAGGTACTATACCCAGTGCAGAATGGTGTGGATTAATTTCTATGGTAATGTGGCCTTAGTACTCAGGAGAAAAATAAAAATCCTGGTTCTTTCTATATTGACTTTTCACCTCATCATCCTTATAAATATGCTTTTAAATATATCTAAATCTTCTGTAACTATTTTATGACTGTTTTATGAATCACTAGTATTTCATAGCCTTATGAGTATAAATTATTTCAAAGATTCTGAAGAATATCATATTCAGTGTATCACACTGGAATTGTAGGCATCAGTTATGTTACAGCCTCTGAAGATGTCAATAAAATATGCTCAGGAAAGCTTTCACTAAAGAAATCTTGGTGGAAACTCTTAATATGAACAAAAACAAAAATAATAAGAGGAGGTCAAAACGCACAAGAGAGAGGGGAGTAGAGAAGGAATACATTCATAACTGGATGTCTTTTACAAAGTTCATTAGAAACTGTAGAGAATTAGAATCGGTCTCTTACTTTTGACATGCCAGTCCTACAATGCCACGTAAGAACACTTTTCCTAAAGTCTGTGTCTCCCAATTCCATTAGACAGTTGGCTGACTGTGTTCAACTTTTGTCAGATTAATTTATCCATCTTTCTTTCAAAAGGAATGAGGATTGTTTGCTTCCACTTTTTAAAAGAAAATTTCAGCAGATTCTTAAAAAATGATTGTATACCAAGAATACTAATTGTGAAGGCAGGGATATCTAGGCATTTTTTTTTCCCAATACAATGATAGCGACTTTGGAGACAATGCTAAAACTAGCTTGTTTAGATTTAACATCACCCACAAGGCCCGTGACTTCATAATATAAAAGTAATAATCTGAGTCATGTTAATGAATAAACCAACTGCAGTTACCTTTGCCATCTTGTATAGGAAGAAGAGAAAATTAATGGATTAACTCTTAGTTTAATGGAATTCTAGATTTGCCTACATGGTTTTATTATTATCCTTATGAAAGCCTCTTTAGAGTATTCTCTAAATTTAGAAATAAAACTGTGATCGAGGTACCTATCATTCTTTTATATTATATAATAGTCATTTAGTCATTCAACACAAAACAATGCATCTGGACAGGCTTTGTTCATGTTTAGTAATAAGTAGAATCAAATACTGGTTAAGAGCTTAAATGCCAGAATCAGGCAGCCTTGGTTTACTTCCCTTCCCGGCTGTGTGACCCAGACAGATAGCCCTCTCGGGCCATGCATCAGGTCACCAGCCTTCAGTTTTTTCTCACATTGGCCTCACATGCAGGTGGTACTCTGGGGCTACAGATACTGTCCCTTTTTCTCACCCTGTCTTGCCTTGGCTGCAAACTGCTCTTACTTCTTAGAGTACCTCCAACAGTACAGTATCTCCGACAGTTCCTCCACACCCCACCCACAGTGAGTACCCCCCCTTTACTTCAGAAGTGTTAAGTTACCCAACAAGCACATCATCTTGTCACACTCACCTAAGGGTCCTGCCAGGACCCTGACTGATGGTGCTGTAATGAAAAATCATATGGATATAACCCCAAATAAATTCACCATTTTATTCTAGGAAACAAAGCTTACACTAAACAGCATTCAAGTCTTATTCTTTTTTAGTGCCTCTTAATATTTCCTATTGTGGCTTTTTTTGCCCGCAGATATCCTGAGCTGGCCCTCTACTTCTCAACATTCTTTATGGGATGAACCATCTTATAGTACTTTACATTCATAAATTGTCTTTTATCCCTTAACATCAACATTTTACCTTAGTACCATTTCCCCAAGTGTCTGCTTACAGGTAAAAGCTACTGAAATGAGCTAACATAATGCGAACATACTTGCACTTTGACACACCTTTTTTGGAAGCACTGCATTAATTTAAAGAACTGTAGTAGATTTCTGCAAAAGTTTTCCCAAAAAAATCTATGAATAGATCAGAGATTCAGCCAACTTACAAACTAAATAAATTCAAGGGAAACCACACCTAAAGCATCGTGGTCAATATTCTGAGAACCAAACATAAAAAGAAATAAAGAAAAAAGAGATAAAAGGGTACTGAGGAACAATATGAATGACAGCTAACTTCTCAGAAATAATAAAGGTCTGAAGACAAAGAAAGTTTCTAACATACTAAAAGAAAAAGTTCTTAAGAACTGACATACAAAGAAAATTACTCTAAAAATGTGGATAAAATGAAGATAACTTTAGATAAATAAATGTCACCTAAATTTGTTGCCAGCAGACCTGTGTTATAAACAAAACAGTGAATAGTCTTCAGGATGAACAGAAATGACACTACGTGGACATTTATCCAGCAAGAAAGAATAAGTCCAATAAATGATAAATAAAAGACAAATATAAAATACTGTTATTTTTTCATGCAATTTACCTTGAATATAAAATGATAGTTTGTAGCCAAAATAATAACAGAGGAAGGTGAGATTAATAACATGAAAAATAAACCATGTTACAAGAACAGCACAAATGATAGGAAAGGTAAATATTATACTTCACAAAGTTGTTTAGTGGCAAATGAGAGTTGTGAGATGGGGAATGGTGTGATATTCAGTGTAAACAGACTTTAACATGTCAGGATATGTATCACTAACTTAAGAACAACAAAAATATAGTGAAGAGCAAGCATATACCACAGAAACTAACAGAGAAATAAAGTGATACTTTGCTCCATTCAGGCTGCTATAACAAAACACCAAAATAGAGTAACTTATAGCAAACAGAAATGTATTTTTCATACATCTGAAGGCTCCAAAGTCTAAAATCGAGGGACTGGTAGGTTCAAGGAATAATTACGGCCTGTTTCTTAGAAGGATCCTTTTGCTTGTGTCTTTACCTGGTAGAAGGGGAAAGACAACACCCTGGACCTCTTTGTAATGGCATTAGTCTCCCTGATGAGTTCTCTGTTCCGATGACCTTATCATTCCTTCAAAGAGATATTACTATCCAGTACTCTTGCTCTGGAGATTAGGATTTCAACATACAAATTTTGAGAGAACACATTCAGATATAGCATATGAAATACTGAAAGTACACTCATAACCAAAAATAAGGCAGAAAATCAGCAACATAGGAATACAACCTAAAGAGAATAGAAAATGAACTAGACACTGGAAGACTAAATACAAACATCATAACTGTATTAAATGTAAGTAAATTAATATTCTAATTAAAAACAATGTGAAAACAACACCATATCTCCTATAAGAGATCCACTCTAAATATGAAGGCATGAGTTAGTTGAAGAATAGAAATAGACATGCCATACAAATAATAAGGATAAGAAAGCAGATATGTCTATCTTACGACAATAAAGATGAAAGAAGTAATGTCTCAATAATACAGAAATCCTACAACTTTTGTGTCTGATAAAATATTCATGAAGGAAAAATTGAGAAAGTAGAAAAGTTGACAAATATATAGTTACATCTGGAAATTAAAATATTTTCCTCACTCAGTATTTGAAAAATATATATAGAAAAAAATCAGTCCATATATAAAGTTTAAAGTATATTATCCACCCACTAAATATAATTGACAATTAAAGAATCTACACCCAAAAACTTCATAAAATATATTCTGAAAAGTGTCATTGAAAGATATCCATATGAAAGGGCAAAAATAAGTCTCAAATTTCAAAAGACTGAAGTCTTAGAATATATTATCTAACTAAAACAAATCAAATTGAAAATCAATCACAAGACATTTTAAAATTTCCAAACATGTGGAAAATTAAATGCATTTCTAAATGACACAAAGTTCAAGAAAATAATCATGACAAATTTTAAAATACGCCTAACTAAATATTAAAAAGGCACAATATATTAAAGCTTGTAAGATTTAGCTCAAAGAGTGCTTAAGTGTAGTTTCTAATTTCAAATAGCTATAGTGAAGGAGAAGAAATATTTTTAATCAATGATATACATATATAATCAAGAAAGTAAAAAATAAGAAAGATCTTGGAAAAAATCAGGAAAAGAAAAACATTTTCACTGCAGGTATCAATTAAAATAGAGTACAGAAAATAAAAGAGAAAATGAAAAAAAACTCAATGTTGTTTCATTGAAAATATTAGTAAAACTGGTATGAGGAAAACTAATCAATAAAAAGCAACTAAAGAAGTCCCAACTTTCCAACACATGGTCTAACTCTTAGATATATCAAACACTTCATAATCTTACACAAATTCTTGCAAAAAAAAAAATAGGAGACAAAACATTTCCCAACTTACTTTGTGAAGCTAATCAGAACTCTTATATAAAAGCCTAATAAATAAATTACCAAAACAATTAAACATCAATACCCTAAGCTACTCAAAATTATTTGAAAACTGAATCCACCGATACACACACACACACACACACACACACACACAAATGCCTTACAATTTAGATTTACCCTCCAAATGTAAGTTTTGTCCGAAACTGAAAACTTGATCAATATAATTCATCAAATTAAAGAATAAAGGAAAAAGCCATAAAATCAGTTTAATGCATTAAAAAACATGACAAATTTCACACTAATTCTTGATCAAAAAAATAAACCTTGCAGAAAACAAGTAATTTACAGGAAGATCGCAGTTTTATAAATAACATCAACAAAAATACTATAATGAATATATTTCATTACAAGTTTGTTTTCTTTCATGGCATTGAATGCAAAAGTATTCTTTTAACAACTGTACAAATATTGTTTTGGGTCCCAGAGATGACTCAATAAAGGAAGAAGTGAAACGCCCCATCTTCAGATGAGAAGATGCTAAGGAATTGGTAAGAAAACTACAGCAACCAATAAGATAATTTACCAAAGTTTCAAGAAAAAAGGTCATTATAAAAAAGCCAACTATATTTCTATGTGCTAGCAAAAACCTGCAAATTAAAATTTTAAAAATAATAGCCTTCAAATCTAATGAAAATATATAATGCACAGGCATTGATTCTGTGAGTCACAAAATGTCTATCCTGAAGATCACAAAATATTATTGAGATAGGTTAAAGAAATTAGATATAAATAAGAGATATACCATGTTTAAGTGGTTCCATGGATCAGTCATGTTAAGAAGCATATTTTCCTCAGATTCATCCAATATACTCATGCAATACCAATAAAATTCCAGTGGGAGTTTCAGAGAAACCGACAAATTGATTTTAAAAATGTACATGAAAATGCAAAGGATCTAAAATTTCCAAAAAATTTTGAAAAAGAACCAAGTTGGAGAACATATACTACTTGATGGCAAAACGTAGGAAAAAATTTCAATAATCATGACTGTGGTTTTATATATGTTAGATATATGGATCAAGGAACCAAATATAGAATTTTGGAACAGAATCAAATATACTGCTAATTGACTTTCAGCAGAATGACAAGTCAATTCAATAAGAGAAGGCAAATCCTTTACAACCATGTTGGAATAATTGAATATCTGTATTTTTCAAAACCTTACTCATGAACAAAAAATTAACTTTAAATAGGTTATAAGTCCAAATGTATAGGTAAAACTATAAAGCTTTTACAATAAAACATTAAGCCCAGTTTTACAGGTCCAGATAGTCATTTATTTCTTAGGCAGGACACAAAAAGTACAAATCATAAAAAAGACTGATAAATTGGACTTCGTCAAAATTTAAATCTGCTCTTTCAAAGACACTGTTAAGAAAAAGAAAAAGCAAGGCACAGATGGGAAAAATATTCTCAGTCTATGCCTTTGATGAAAGGCTTAAATCCAAGATAAACAAACAAAAACTCCTCAAACTAAATAAGAGAAAGATGACTCATTTTAAAATGAGCTAAAAGCTGGAAAGACATGAATAGATAATAAGCACATGCCAAGATGTTTAACACCATTAGTCATCAAGGAACTCACAATAAAATTCCACTAGATACACACTAGAGGAAGTAAAACTTTAAAACATCTAATAACAGGATGAGAATTCTCACACACTGCTTATAAGAGTGTGAAACGGTATACAATCACTTTGGAGAACAGTGTGGTAGTTTAATATAAAGTTAGATACAGACCTACTGTAAAAACACTGGTTTCACTCTTTCATATTTCTGTGGAAAAACAGAACAATATCACCTGAAAAACTTTGATACACTGAAAATTAAAAGCAATTTTATTCATAATGGGCAGAATTAGAAACAATATAAGCATCTGCAAATAGGTGAATGAATAAGTCAACTGTGGCAGATTCATTATTCACACTGTCAGATGGCCATTCAGACTGGTCAGACATTCCAGACACTCATCTTCAGAGGGAGCCATTGCTTCCAATGCCCACTTCCCAGAAATGTCCTCAGAAGAACCTTCTAAAATGAATGAAAGGCTCAAACAATTGACATGTGAAACAGTGTGTATGAAGAGAGCAAAGTGGATATATTCCTTTGTAAGGAGTCGTAAAACAGGCAAAACTAGTTGACAGCGATAGAAATCCAATTAGTGGTTGCCTGGGAAGCAAGAGCAAAGGGATTTGACTGCAAAGGGACACAAGGGCACTTTATAGGGTGATGGAAGCATTCTGTCTTGAAAAGGTTGATGGCAACTATTTAAAACTATGTATGATGGATATTGTGAAATAGGAAGGAAATGTTCAAAGGGAAAGGGGGTAGGGAAAAATAAAGGGAAAGAAAAAATTTGATAGTAAAACAAAAACTAGAAACAAAGCTTATGTATATAAGGAGTTGGGGGCACTAGAGTGGGCAGGGGAAAGAAGAAAAGTGGGAATCAAGACATGTCATGTACAGGTACAAATTTTTAATGTTGAATGTGATCACAATGTATATGTACAATGTACCAATAAACTAAAAAAAAAAACAACTCTATACTCTTAAAAACTCTTGGAACTATATACTGAAAATGTATGCATTTCACTCTGTATAAGTTACTTTTCAATCAAGTTGATTTAGAAAATGACAGCATTTTTGGATGAGAAATTGAAGAGTGAGAAGAAACACAACTCAAGAGCAGAAACATAAGTCAGAAGGCAAAAAGATAATTGATGGCTGCAGACAGTTCATCTTGCCTACTAGGAACACAGCCTGAGACTGATGTTGTTGGCAGGAGCCCTTATGGATTGAACATGAAACTTTATAAACCCGAGCTAGCAGTTTACAAAAGTAAATAATCCTTAGTTTATAAGTAATTAGCAATTAAGCATAAAGTATAATTGTTGTTGCTATATTTGCTGTCAAGTGAAACTGTAGTATGATTGGACTAATTGAAAAGTGTTAAAATATCTGTTGTGTACATTTAAGGATCGTTCTCCATGTGGAAGAAAGAGATATTTGCATGATTAAGTGGAAACAACAAAAAGGTTCCTACTTATCTTAATGATACCTAACCAGTACCATACTACTAATCATATTAGCAGTTTCATTTACCACTGTGGCAGGGACACTGTGACCTACTAAAGTAAAGCTTCCTTAGAAAGAAGCCATAGGCCCTTCGGATATGAAAAGGTTCAGCTAAGGACACTGCTGGGAGTGGGCCTTGGAAGCACCTGCTGCATCCAGAGATGAATGTCTGGAGTGTCTGCCCCAAATATTTCACACGCTTGCTTCAGGAAAGGTCACTGTTATTGTTCCAACTGTTTATTTCTAAAGAGTCACTTCAGCTGTATCTGAACTGAATGTTTCCATCCAGGATCAGGGTAGTCTTAACACGAAACAAACCACGCTGATTTTAGCTAGCTCCCAAACACATAGAAATCCTGAACTCTGCTACATCAGGCATGGCTCCTCTCATCACGACCCCAGCCAATCCCGGGTTCATATTCTTCCATGCCACCTCCAATCAGTTCTTGAGTCACTTTGATTTCCTGTTTGCCAATTTGCTTCCTGAATAATCTATTTGCTTCCATATCATTCTCCATTCACCAAACCCTTCAAATCATTGGAAAATGCTCAGATAAAAATCTGAAACCTACATGAAATGTAACTTAATTTGTGGAAACTTTCATTCCCTCAGATAAAGTATGTCCTTCTCAGGTGTTACCACACCTTGTGCAATAACCCTATTGTAACAGCTATCACGTCCTATCCAAACTGAACGCTAATGCATCTACTCTACTATCAGGGTCCGATCAGAGTAACGCAGGTACTGTAACTTATTTATCATAACTTTTCCCCAGTACCACATGCAATATTTATAATCAAGTCAATAAATGTTTGCTGAAGAATAGATACATCATCAGATATAAATTTCTTCTTTTTTAAGAATAAAAGTATGGATTCTCCACCCTCCTTTGAATCTGCTTCATACACCAAAAACTTCCCTCTTTCTGGACCAGAGAATAAACACTGTCAGTTTCCAGACATCTTAATCTGACAAGGATCTTGGACTTTAAAAACTTTTCAGTTGCTACAATAGAGGACCATGATGGAGATAATTTAAGTAAAAAATCTGTCATAAAAATTATAAAGAGACTTTTCAAGTAAATATTTTGATCATAAAAAACTTCATGAAGACCCTAATAACCAAAGCAGACAGTTTCTAAATTTGTCATGAATAATCCTTGGACAGTGGAAGAACTATATATGGAGAGGCACTGTGTACTAATGAGGAAACAGACAGGTAGGTTAGTACTGTAAATACCTACTAAATTAAACAAGTGGGTATAAGAAACCATTAAGAAGCTGGAAAATATGACGCTCTTTTCGCCAGTGTCAGTGTATGGACATGTAAAGCATGAGGCTGATTCCCCTGGTTCATCAAAAATAGAGGTGAGGTTGCACAGTTTAAGCAAATCTTAACATTGTTCTGCAGAGACCAGTGCTCTGCACACCATAAATACATTGCCAAAAGAGAAAAGGTAAATCTGTCCATTTAGAAACAAAGAATAACATTGGGTTACTTATCTCTGGTTTCCCTGCTGTGCCTCCACATCTTCCTGCTCCCAGGACACCCTGCCTCTTTCCCACAGCCTGACATTGTTTCAGTTCTTACTTGGGAACACATCCAAGGCCTGGAGCACAGGGATGTTCTGTACAGGAGTTAAAATGAAACACTTTTAATATTGAAATTCAAAAAAAAAATGACTGGAGGAGGGAAACATCCTACTCATCGGCACTTCTATAAATACACAAAAGACCACATTGTACTGTACCCAGTAATTATTATTAAGCGTTTGTAAAGAACTTTATATTTACAAAGTGCTTTGTAGTTCTTTATATTATTATTCCTCACAGCAGCCTTATGAGGTAGGTTGGTATTGTTAAATCTATTTTACCCCACTTCAGGAGGTCCCTCTTTCAAGTACTTTGAAATAAACCTTGAAGAATCAAAACCCTTCAAGTGTCTGGAAGAACAAGGTGGAAAAAAAAAAATCCATGGTGAAAGTTTGTGTTAAAAAAGGAGTCCCCAGGGGAGCACGTGTGCTGGAGAAGGAGATCAGAGACTGAACAGGGAGCTGCAAATTGCATCAATATGACTTGGAAATAATGGGCAGCCAAATGTAGTGAGCTTCATAAATTAAGCTGAATAAGGCCTGTTTTCTTTTTTTTCCTACAGAGTCAGATTTCAAGTATTGATAAATTGTCAACAGGCCAAATACATTTATATGATATTTAAAAGGGGGTAGGTTGGGCCGGGGAGTTAGCTCAGTGGTTCCGGTGCCTGTCTTGCAAGCGCAAGGACCCGGGTTCGATCCCTGGTTACCACATACCATACTGGACGTGGAGACTCACGCCCAGCAGCAACCAGTACCACATACCAAGGGCTGGGCGTGGTGGCTCACGCCTGTAATCCCAGCACTCGGCAGGCAGAGGCAGGAAGATTGCTGTGATGTGAGTTGGAGGCTGAGCTCAAGGCCAGCCTGAACCACAAAGCGAGACCCTGTCTCAAAAAACCTTAAAAAAAAATAAAATAAAATAAAAAAATAAAAGGGGTAGGTAAATGTCGTTCATCTTTATATCTTATGGTTTTACATTATACCACTCATATTAAATAATGATGCAATGAGAATATTGACTGCTGCATCTGTGCTTTGGTCTGTGTCTAAGCATTAACTAATTAGTATAAAAGAAGATTTTCAATTTGCGTGGTTTTTGGACATACTCTTTATCCTTTTTATGTGAAAAATAACATACTTGTTAATAAAAGTTTGTCAATAAAATTTGTCAACAAAAGTTTGAAAAAGTTGGAGAATTTTATTTATTCCCTCAACAATACCAACCACTATTAAGACTCTGTATTTCTGGGCTGGAGATTTAGCCTAGCAATTTTGGCACCTGCCTGACAAGTGCAAAGTCACAAGTTCAATCCCCAGTATAAAAAGAAAAAAAAAGTTGTATTTCCCTCACATTATGCCTAAGTATATTTTATATATTCTGAATACACAGTGCATATAATATTTCATATATGCATGTATTTTTGTTAAATGTATCAAACATATATGATTGAAGTTTTGTTAGGTCTGGAGAAATCTAGAGTGCTACCAAGAACAAAGACTTTAGCACTATCCTAAAATAGCACTACCATAAAAATATCATTGCTATAAAACCTAATAGGATGAACTACCTTGTAATGGCAGAAAACTCGGGATTTGCATAAAATGGTTCGTCAGTCTCGCAGGTTTCCACCCCACATATATATTGACAACACCCAAATTACACACTGCTATCTTTTCTGAGTTTCATACACACAACCAACTCCCCTCTCAGACCTTATCTGAATGTCCAACACTCAAACTGAAGCAGTCCACACTCAGCTCTTAGTGTCAGTTTCTCTCAAAGCCCCAGACAAGGTACTCCACAAAGTTTCACATCCCATTTACATTCATGGAATCTCTACAGTGTTTACACCTGCTTGAGCCAAAATTAAGAACTATTCTTCACTTCTCTGTATTTTTCACACCCAACACCCTCCATTTATTCGAAAATCCTCTTGATGTTAGTTTTAAAAACTAACATGCCAACAATCTCTAACGATTCCATGGAGACGCAAATCACCATTCCCCCTTGGGTCAGTGCATTCATCTTCTGTCCAGTCACTGCTTCCTCACGTGTTCCTTCAACACTGTCCTCAATTCAGCAGCTAATGCAGCCCTGTGAAACACATCAAAACACTTTTCTTGGCTCAGAATCTTACAACTTTCTATTTCACTTATTGCACAGACTTCGGGTCTACAAAGATGCACAGATCTCGCACCTTCTTCCCAATCACAGTTAGGTCTCAGATTCTGTCTCTGACTACTGTCCAGAGCGTCTACTCAGTTCCACAGTGGGTTCACCCTGTGGACACCTGCGCCTCCTCCTGCCTTGGGACTTTTTCATTTGTTGTTTCCCTATTGGAAATGTTCTTCCAGTCACATAAACTCCCACATAAGTATTCCCTGCTGAGTTGCTCCACCTAAAATTCAACAGCTATTCCCATTTTCTCTATTGCTTTCTTCTTTAGTTCTTTAATTTCAGGTTAACATTCTACTTATAGTCTTTATATATCTGTTTATTACAGATCTTCCCTGTTTGCAGTAGAACCATAGCTGAAACAAGAAGACAATGACAGAATCTAACAAGAATATAAGAACAGCAATTTTTGTTTGTTGCTAGATATTTCTAGCACCTAAAATAGTATCTAGTACAGATTAAATATTTGTTCGACAAACTTCGTAATATAGTGTAGAAATCTCTTTTAATACATATAGCTATTTTAAAAATTAGGATACAAAAAAAATAGGATACAATGGCTAGAGCTGGGTTAAAGGGCTTTTAGAAGCACAGCAAAGTAAAATGGCCTATATAGTAATAAAACGTCCCTGAAGGCCACTTGCTAAAGAACACAATAACTTTCATTTTAAAAAGAAGTCATTGATATTCAAGGTCAAGTTTTTTTATGTATCCCCCTCCCTTTCTAGGATTTATGGCAATGTTATAGGCCAGATTTTAATCATGGAATTGTCTTGCATTGTGAATAATAAGTAATTTTTCACAATTCCTGGGTTTGATGCCATTTTTAGAAAAAAAGATCACAGAAAAGAATACCTTATTCCTATGGTGTCATTATTAAACAACACATACATGAATCTACATTAAATAATAAATACTTTAAAATTTAATTTTGTAAGTAACCTATTTGATTATGACATGCTCTTAAGAATTGTAAAATATGATTATTTGCATCAACTTCTATTTCAATGTTCAGCATTTAAAAGGGTTTTAATAAGAATCAAATGGCAGAAACAAATTTTCAAATTACCATTTAAATAAAATGCCTCAGAGAATAAAAAAAAAAAAAAACGTTAAGTTAGCAACAGAACAAAGTAATGTATGTTAAGCAGAAAAAAAGGAAAATTTAGTTGAAATTAAAAAAAAAATTTTTGTTTGTTTTAAGACAAGTTCTCATTATGTAGTATAGGCTGGCCTTGAACTCACTGTGTAACTCATGCTAGCCTCAGACTCAGGGTGATCTTCCTGCCTCAGCCTTCCGAGTGCTGGGATTATATGTGTGTACCACTCTGTCTAGCTATATAAAAATTATTAAAATGAGAATAACTTATTTCAATTCATTGTCAAAATGAAACTACTTAGTAGTCATTTTAATTGCCTATATTGGAAAAAATTCCTAAATATTTAGAAGCATGAGTACAGAACAAAGAGCTTTATTGGATCATTTCTTAAACTTTAAGAAATGGCAAAAAAAATTCAGCAGAAGTTAAGAGGTTTTATTTACTAATATTGTGTCAGTACAGGGACACATCTCACTTTCTCTGATGGCAGTGACAGATGTTGGTGGTTATCCTGTTTACTGGGCTGCACTGCTGCATGGCACAGTATGAGATGTAGCAGACTAACTTTGTAGCGTACAATTTTAAATCTCTGAAAATATACACAGCATATGAACACCATCAAGTAATTGAATTTTTACCTTGATTATCTATATATGCCACCTAAAAACCATCTCCCTAAAAAGAAACTGTTTATAATTTAACCAAAAACGTAGAGCAAATTGCAGCTTTTAAAATGCCACTCCCTATTTACCATGCAAGCCTATATTCTCACTTTCATGTGTGCTGCAGACTGCAATACTGACTGTGTCCAAAGCAGGCTGTAAGCAGTGCAGGCTGTGAAGAGTTAACCTCACAACTGACTCGTTCATAGAATTGAGCACGGCCAATGCCTACATGCTGAGGTCAGAGTAACTTGCACTCAAATTCTGTTCTCAAAACTAAAAGCTTTTCATCAGGACAGTGTTCTAATTATAGTGTTCTAATCTTGTGCCTATTCTGTTCCTAACTCAAGAATGATTAGTCTTGACTTCTATGGGCTTTGCTTACATTAAATTCCATAGAAATCACATCACTGGGTATCCTAGCATGTAGTTCTGCCCCTGCACACAGCTTGCTTTCACCCTGATTGGTTACCTATAAAAATCAGTGGCTTGCACTGGCCAGGGTCCTTGTCATTTGCACTGGCATTGGTCATCTTGGCACCCTGCTTCATGTCTCTTAGTTCTGTCTTTTAGGATTTTTTTCTTATGCCCATGTTGTAAACTGGGCAGGAGACGATAGTCTACTGCCGAGATTTCCAGTTACATTTCAGGGATCCCCAGTACATGTGTAGCTTTTAAACTGCTAGTTACTGAAGAAAAAATATTACAAAGGTAATTTTTAAATTATGAGAATAGTATATGAAAATATTCTGGCAAAATTGAAAATAAATACTTTAAGAAAATAAAACACCTGAATAGAATGCTTTCTTTAATCAATACTTTTCCTAAGTATATGATATAAAGTTTAAAACAATATTTTATCATCTACTAAGACATCAGCATGTAGTTTTAAGATAAAACTTTTAAGAATTCAGATAAAGCATCTGAATTCTGACATGAATTATATTTATTTCAAAAGTTGAAGAAAAAGATGAAATATTTGTTCCATTCCAGTTTAATATAAATTCAGTGCTCATTTCAGAATTTTCAGAGCTGTCTTAGCTGATCACACCAAAACTCTGTTTAACAAACTCTGTTGAACTTTTAAAAAATTGTCTCTTGTCATCATCAAATTGTTTATAATTTGAGAGGAGTTTTAGTTTAATAACATCTATGCATACATCAAAGTAAATTTCCAGATATGCAATTTGCTAAAGAGTTTTGAGTTCTTTCAATGTGTTATCCATTGCCCTATTCCTAGAAATTAAGTTTTCAGAAAGGGAGATGTAAAACGGAAAAGATGAAATTAAACCAATAATTATATACTTCTCGTTAGCTATGACAGAGTGAATATAGTAGTATAGCTCTGCTCCTTCTGAAAAGGCTACCTAAATGACAGTTAAAAGCAAAAAAGAGAACATATAACAAATATTACACATTTCAAAAATTGAGATGGCAAAAGTGGAGGGGTTTCAGAAACTGACCTACGTTTCAGCCTTCTTGTCTGCTGAAGGCCAGGGTAGGGAGGATAGGAGAGTGCTGGAGGCAGCCTGAGAAGGCGGTTAAAAGGCAGGCTGGCTCAGATCTTTGAGTCCCACAGAAATCCCTGAAGAGTCATTAGCAGTCTCTAACAAAGATGTATAGGTGAGGCTGAGGACAAGTGGATCGGTCAAAGTGTATTCAGAATAATTAGACCCCTGTAGTCCCTGCTGTGACCAGGTGGTTTATGCTCTGGAGAAGCTGAACCTGAGATGCTCTGCTGGGAAACAACAAGAATAATGAAAGGAGCAAATAACACCCAGCGTGCTCAATGGAAAATTATCTGCCCATTCTCCAGCTCCCACAACCCTTGCTGTCTACTCTGTATAGCCTTCTGCCCTGTTTTAGACAGTACGTAAGAAGTTACCTTTGTCTAAAGAATCTCACAAGTCCAAGAGAGAACATGAAAAGGCCTGCCGTACCCAGTCCTACTCCCTCAGTCTCACCAATTGGTAAAATATTGCACCAGAAACTCTAATTTATCTTTGTTTGTTTCAAAGTGGGTGTGGCTAAAGATCAACAGATATAGATACATGAAACTTAACCCAAAAGACTAGACCTACACACACACACACACACACACACACACACACACACACACACACACATAGTAAAAAGGAATTGAAGAAAACAAATACCACAACATCAGAAGAAAATTTGAAATAACTATAGTAAATGTTCTTTCTGAAACATAAATAGACATGGCATTCAATAAACAAGAAGAGAATTCTACTCAGAAGTGAAAATGAAAAAGTACATCAGGAATAACACCTAGATAACAAGGAAAGAAATTGATTTTGAAAATGACAAATGTGATTAACAGAATTCACCATGTTTGGAAGCTCTAATTCAAAAAATTACCGTAAAGTAAAACAAAGATCACAAAGACAAAGAAAATATTAGAAGACATAGTTTTAAATATTAGAATCACTTCAGGAGACACAAGATGCCTAATAATTCTAGAACAAAAGATATGAGAAGTAAAATTTAAAAATTATTGATAAAATAATACCAAAATATTTCCCAGAATTGAGTTTTCAGGTGATTTTTCAGTTTGGAAGAATTGAGAGAGTTTGCTGCTTAGTGAATTAAAAACTGACCCACAGCAAGATAGTTCATTATTAAATTTTAAAATATCATGAATAAAAGAGTATCAGAAGAAAGTATATGAGCAAATACCAGGTAAATAAAAAAAAGTCAGAACCAAATAATAAAGAATTCAGCTCAGCATATGAAAAATACCTACAGTCTAGGAAGATCACTGGAGCCCAGAAATTGGGGGCCAGCCTGGACAAGATGGTGAGACTCCACCCCAAACAAACAAATAAGCAAACAATAAACTATTATAAAGTGTAAGACAACAATAAAAATTACATTCAAATTTTGTGAAAAGTTTATTGACAACCTATCTCCAACAAGTATGACATTAGAATAAGAACAAATTCAGGAATTCACAACCCTAAAAATTGATCTCGAAGACATATTCATTCTCAAGAAACTACTGATAAGTGTTCTAGTGAAACAAAGGAAATAAGTTAAGAAAGGAAGTAATGCAATACAAAATATACAGAACTCAACCCCAAAGAACAGCAAATCCTTAGGGCAGCAGTGAAAGGAAGTCTCAAGATGGCATCTATGCCTGGGCACACAGAACAGACCATTTCTTCTGGAGCAGAAAAACCAGGGGCATTAGATGTCACACAATCCCAAGGGGAGAAAATGCTTCCCCATACAGAGAGGCACTTTACATAAAGTTTTGGATGAAACAGTAATAGCTAGCAGAAAAACAAACCAAATTTGAGAAATAAAATGAATGATTAACCTCAAGAAAAGCAATGTACAAAGAGAAAGAACACATAACCAAAATATACCCTGTAGTTCAGTTGTTATAGATTATTTTGAGAGTGGTGTATACTAATGATACTTAAACAATAACTATTTATTTTTCAAATTCGTTAGTGAGAGAATGATGGCAGGGAATATGGAAGAGTGTGTAACAGAGAGCTGAATCTTAATTCTTTATAGTATGATTTCAGTAAACAACCATTCTCAAAAATGCACGAAATTGAAATCTAAGCCCTTTTGAACATCATGGCATAGGGCACTGATATTTTCACTGTAGATACTGCAGTACTATAGACTTTTTAAACTGTGTACAAAGATCGTTTGAATTAAAAAAATCGCGTGAATGCCTATATACTCACCAAAATAAGTAGGAAGGGGAAGTATTAGAAGTTGGGGAGATTCTTAACAGGAGCCTTCAGTTGATTAATTTTTTTTTTCCATTTTAAGTTAGGTTCCCTGTGGGCTGAAACACTGTATTGAATAAATTTGTGAGGAACATTTGGGAGAAGCAAAACTCACAAGAGCACAGGCAACATGACTGGGAGGCAACAAGACTGGGCAGAGAAACGAGTTAAACTGAGAAGGAGTTTCAACAAACACCTGACAGGAAGCCTTGCCTGTCAACCCTTGGTCCCCACTGACAAAGTGCTAGGATAGGACCCAAGAGGAAGTGTCATGGTGGACAATATTAAGAGTCAGCTTTCTTGAAAGAAGGCAGTTCCTGGAGAAGGAACCCACTCTGAGCCATGAGCCAACGCAGCCAGCAGCTGAAAGTCAAAGCCCTGGGCCTGATGGCAGAGTTTAGGGGCACACTGGAGAATACTCTTAACATCCTGCCCTTGTTAACAGATGGAGTTCAGAGTTTCATTTGTCAGTTTCGGAAGATTCAAAAGCCTTTTCACATTCACACACACATACACACACACACACACACACACACACACACACACACACGAATTAAAAACACTTTTTGAGATAACAGTAATTTTCAAAGATGAGTCACAATTCTTTATTTTTCTCTGTAGTGTTACTAAAGCATAATAGAAACAATATTGCTACTGCTGCTCATAAAATGGGAGAGAATGTCTGTGGGAAAATATTTTCAGTTGGCTTTAACTGCACAGGCATGTCTTGCCCAGGAACCTCCTGCATCAGGGTGGGGCACTCCACCTGCCCTAATGGGCATTCTGTGGAAGCTGCTGCTACAAAGTCTTGAAAGAATGTGGGGAGAGGGCTGGGGATTTAGCTCTGTGGTGCTGCAGCTGTCTTGAAAGTGCAAGGTCCTGAAATCAATCCCCAGTATTGGAAGAAAAAATTTAAAAAAAGAAAAAATAACAACAACAACAGCAAAGAATGTGGGGAGGACACAGTGTATGGGGAGGACGGGGAAGGGAGCTGCTGGCCATCAGAAGTGCAACACTCCCCCACCTCCAATTTTCCTTCTTCACACACAAAATAACTACGGCCTTTCAGTAACCACCATCACTTAGGTGAGCTTGGAAGAGGGACAAGAACAGTGTCTCAGGGTAGGTGAGTATACAGTCTGACATGTTTGAAGGGGGAAAAGTTCTAAAAAGAGAAAAACACTAAGTCTGGGAAACAGAATTCTTGATTCTCTCCCACTGAATTTAATATCTGTGAATGAGATTCTTGTTGCATTTCAACATTTATTTACTGATTGCTAACATGTGGCTGGTATTGTATGAGATGCCAAGAAGAATGCAAGAATAGTTCTACAAGATTGAACATATATCTGAAACATTGGTGATTGCCTACTGTAGAAAAACCGAACTTAATCTAACCTCACTGAGAAATGTTGAAGGACATGACTAATCATATGTATAAAATACACTGTTGAAGGCGACTTTGAGAGATACCAGCAAGGAATTACTTAGAAAAACAAAATATGAGTGTAAGCCAGATAGAGTTATGAAAGAAAAGGATGTCAGAGTAAGTTCAGTGCAAATACTAATGCAAAGTGAGTATCTACAGCAGCTTTGTAGCCATTTGGTGGCTACCTGCATGCATGCTTTGCTTTTCTTGACAAGGAGATCAATTTGTTCTAAATTTATGAATGATACATTCTTCTGGATCTTAGCATTTTTCTCCTGACATCACATAGGTATATACATAACTGAAAAATGTACATGGATATAATAATTCAAGATAGCAGGCACTTTTCATAATATTTAGCTAGGAATCTCATTCTTTTACTTTTAGAATTCCAAACATTAGCAAAATGCTATTTTCAGAATATTTTAAATTAAAAGCAAGAATGCTTTGAACTGTCTTAGAATTAAATGGCAATTAAAAATAAATAGGGCACAGATAGGTACATATCGCATCTTTTCTCTGCTATGAGAAAATGAAGATGTAAATGAGTCCTAGCATTGTATGTTATATATTGTGAAATAGAAAATGCTCAATGTAAAATAAGGTGAAAGGGGACAATGTGGAGATTGTAACAAAAAAGTAAGGAAACAAATTTTATGTATATGGGTGGGTGGTAGGGTGGGGGTAGGGCTATGGGAAAAAATGAGAATTAAGTTGTATCTTATACTGGTACAAATCCCCATTATGGAGCGCAATCATGATGTGTATATTTAATGTACCAATAAAGATAAAAAAAATATTTACCTGGTAAACTATATCATTGTATCTATACTATGTCATCTCAACCATTTAGGTATTAAAGGTGAACACACATAAAATGTGTTTTATTTCAAGTGATTAAAACAGTTACATATATTATTTCAGAGCAATGATAGAGTTATTATTTCATGGAGCATTCAAGTTTTCTACTTCCAAAGTCATAGCTTTGCCTTTTGCATAATCTGATTCCAATATTTTGCCCTTGTCGCATTTTTCCCATTTCTAGACAGTTTTGTGATGAGTTTATCATTGTTATTTTATTTTGGTCACAAACCATGAGTAATTCATTTTTCAATTGATTTATGCTATTTATATACTGCCACATCAATTATGACTGTCAGTATGAATCCTGACAGCGCTAGTAAATACAACTCTAGCTGCTATAGAGGAATTGCTGAGTTCTGATTGGCAGAATTCACTTTTAATCAAATTTTCTAAATACAGCTGGCAATGCCTTAATATAAGCTCGAATTGTAAGATATTTCTCTTGTCACAGGACAAGCCCTAGGTGTCTTACTTATATTTCAATGTTTCAATATGGAAACAGCACATAATTGCTTCTATTGTTTTTGTCTTGTACTGTTCACGTATCTGACCATGTACTGTGCAAATGACTGGGCAAATAGCTTGCTCCAAAATACAACGTCTTCCTCTTTCCCAATGCCTTAAAGATACCCATGTTATTGTAGGCAATCTATAAAATCCATCTCCATGTCAAGGGGGAAAACATATATGGCTGTTGGCACCAACGGAGTGCTGCCCTCCATTATACAAGAGAAACTTTGTGTTTTGTTATCTAGTAAGAGGCAGGTGGGTCAGTGACACACCACACCCTCCCGGGAAACAATTGGCAGTTCAGTATGCATTCTGCAAAGCAGTTGCCACCTCATACTTTAAGTTGTATTGTGTCTCAGGATAAACTCTTTGTTATCAGGGCTTCAGATATTAAACTAAAAAAAAACTATTTAACTCTTTTTTTTTTTGCATCTGCTCTAAGTCCTCTCCTTCAGTACAGACTATCAATTATATTTCTGAGAACAAAACTGTCAATTTTTCTGAAATTGTTTGCATAAGTAAAAGTCAGTCTGAAAAAAGTACACTTTCTTCTTTTATGTCATTCTAATCCTTGACCTCCAATGGATGATAACAGAGTAAAATAGTTACTACAGTTGCCAACTTCATGGGGATGACCCCTCTGTGTGTAAAGCTCTGCACAGTTTTTTTTCTAAGGCTTAACATAGCAGCTGAAAAAATACTATATCTCTATTTGACTTGTGTAAAGATAAGACCACAACAGCTTCTAAGCTTGATGTGACATGGATAATAATGTGTCCCTTATCATACATAAGCTTGGACTTCGGGATCTTCCAGGTTAGACTCTCACACCTTTCCCTCCCCAACATTATCCAAGCTCAGCTGCCTCAGGATTTCTCACTTATTCATGTGGCAATCACTTCCCCCAAAGCTGCCTGTACACACAGAACCATTCCAAATTCTTTTATACCCAGAACTGATTCAAAGCAATTAATTTCCCTTAGTCTTATGATTACTCATAAAATACTATGTTCACATTGACTGCCACACACAAAAAAATTCCATTTGACCAAAATTTGACATTTTTACCAAAAATTACTGTTAGATCAGAACATACTTCTGTTACCAGTGTTTGTGCCTCAAAGCAGAAAGACATAAAACTATAATTTATCTCATTCTCTCTTGTATTCTCATATAAAAATCATCTGGCTGTCAATCAAGTCAAAGCTTAGAAACTTTCTATGGAAAAATAAGCATTTTCAAACAGAAATGAAGCACAAATCACTTCATTGCCTTAGATTCGTGCTTCGAAAAGTGTCAAACTAAACTAATCATAGTAAGAATTAATGGAGCATTAGTTCTATGTTTCAAGTTATTATAATTTTTCAATGTCTGTCCCACATTTTTGGCTATCTGTCAGATATAATTACTTTAGAAATCCCATCTTCAATGTTAGTTCTCAGGTTAGGACCTCAGGGGAACTACTATACAAATGAATTAGTCCCATGAAAATAGTATTTATGGGAGTTTTCTGTGAGGTTTTTGGACTATGGAATATTCTGAAACCTTGATGGTACAAATGAGCAGATGTTCCAGATTGGAGAAGTTAATGAACAGAAACCATCAAAAACTGGTTTCTGTATTGTTCCACTCAACCTTAATGTTCACAGGGGGACACGGACACTTTTCTCAAATTATGAGAAAAATCTATTTTCTGATTTGTTTTGGAGATCTGTAACCTTCATATTTAAAAGTAACCAAAAACAGAAAAAAAAAAAAAAAGAGCACTTCTCTTTCCTGACTCATTTCATGCTGTTTTTGCATCACATCTACTAAAATATCTTACTCCATAGGCAATGGCACCAGGAAGTAATCACTTAAATAGTCATCACAGGAGTAGGGCAAAGTGGTTAAGATTAATGGTTCTTTCACAATTCTGCTGCTTTTTGTTGTGTGACCTTGGTGAGTTATTTAACCACTGAACCTCAGTCCTCTTATCTGTAAGATGGAAAAAAATGACAGTGCTGAATTCACAGAACTGAAGTGAGAGGAGATAAGACATGTAGAAACTTGGCACAGTTCATTACCACTACTTCATAAAATATAAATTATGAAAAGTGTGTCTTTTAATATACCTTCTGTGATATGCTATTTAATTTTTAAAGAATTGTATTGAAGTTACATAAACTTCCAGTGTTTGTGTATGTTAGAATGTTTTTGCATCAAATATGTTCACAATTTATCACACTTCTATATAAGCTGTAGAATTTATTTTCTATATATATGGTAAAGTATTTAAAATAGATATTCCATAGATATGTGATGATGCACACCATCCAATTTCTGTGGCCACATTTTAATAAAGATATCAAATAAGATCATAGGCAGAGTTATGAATATTGACAGCTAAATAGTACCAGCCAAATCCTGGCTGTCTAATCAAAAGAACGTCTGTTAATAAGTTATTAAATAGAAGAATGACTAGGGAAAGCAGTATTATAGTCTTTATTAGATGAAGATCCACATCTAAATAAGCAGAAGTTTATTTCAACTCCTACATAATGAATGGGTGTTGTAAGTTGACAACATGCCACTATGCCCTCATAGCCATTTATTTATTAAATAACTGCTGTTTGGTATTATCCTCAACATGGTATATAAAAGTAGGGCATTTGTATAAAGGGTACTAACCCATCTTAAATGGTCCAAGAAAGATTTCCTATTAAATTGGTCTTTATAAACTGAAGGACGGAGGGAGGTCTCAGTCATGTGACTCAGGGGGAATGATTTTATGTGAAATGGTTGAGTATTGGTCAGATTTCAGAGAAGAAATAGTTAACAAATAATGCTTCTTGCTAAAAAGGGATTACCTCATGGTGTTACACAGGAAGTAACACACTCCTGCATGCTAAGAAAGAATGTCATTGCAGCTTCCAACCAGAAAGTTACTTTTCTCAAAAAAGAGAACAAATGAAAAGTAAAACCCTTCTGGAATACCAGTGGAAAATGAGAGGTTGGAATTGATCTTGTTAGAGTGAGCCATAGGGCAATACACAGACCTGGTTACCCAAATTTTGCAAAGCCTTTCAAGGCAACTGAACTGTCTGGTTCACTCAGAAAAGATCTGTACTTTCAATGTACAGAGCTTGAGAAAGAGCTAAAATGGCCAAACACCAACTGGGGCAGCCTGTCAGAGTAAAAGTACTACAGAGTGCACAGAGAAGAAACTGTAGAACTAAAGGTTTCATCTAGCCAAAATGAAGAATGCACTCTTGTCTGCAATGATGATCATTTGCTTGTGAAAAGGAGTTGAAAGTTAATATTGTTAATTCAACAAATATTTATTTATATCAGTAAAGTAATAAAAGGAGACAGATATCTGCTCTCAAGCAATTTACATGTGGTCAGAAAAAGATCGGAGAGTAAAGGGAGAAAAGATTATCATTCGATATTAAACATAGTAAAAAATTAAATGATACAGTATATTAGAAAGTGCTCAGGAAAAATGAGAAGACAGCTGGAAAGGAACTATAGGGTTGGCAGAAGGGAGAGGAACAGTTTGCACTGTCAAAGAATTTTTGAAGCCAGGCATCACTGAAGAGGTGATATCTGAAGAAAGATCAGAACAGGAGAACTAATCAAGCAGATATTTGAGGAAAAGACATCCTGTGGAAAGGAGATCCAGCCTGCACTGTTGTATGTACTTACATTCATATTTTCATGTAGTAAAATGAAGATTTTGCTCACTTATAAAATAGCTACATGAAAGACATTTTGAATCTGATATTTTCAGATGGATAATTGTCTTGTCTTCAAAAACTCTAGATACCATCACTTCCTGGACTATGTACATTAACTACAATCAAGATCCTGGATCTCTGAGCAACCAAAACAAAAGAACTTGTGCCGACTGCAAAATATTGCTTTGCAAAGACTTAATTTGGGGCTGCTGTGGCTTACATTATATTATTTAATACAGAGGGAACAAATATGCCATGAGACCTCCCTCAAGAATAATTTAGAATTTATTTAGTATGATATTCCACTTTTACTTTTGGCTTTTTAGTTAGAGGCAAACTCTATTTTCTCTGGTTGTAAAATCAATGTTAAAAGCTTAAGCAGAGCTTGAAAGCATCAAGGAAATCTTTCATATCAACTACTCCTGACCTTCAAATTGGGAGGTTTGTCTGAAAGGAAGTGAAGAATATTTTAGTACTGGGTATTATTCTTGGTACAAGATCTGTTACACTTTTTTCTAGATAAAAACAATCCAGTGGGCATTATTCTTTCAAAAAGGGGGTGGGCTCAGGTTCTTAGTGACTTGGGCGGATGGCGATATCAGATCCTAAATGCCATGGGTCCACTGTGGCTTGCCTCAGTTTTACAGTATATAGGTGTATCATCTTTTAAAAGGGATGTGGAGAAGGAAGGAGGGATATAGGAGCATGGCCTCCGTGATGTGAATACAGAAACTTTGCCAGGTATAGAATGCTCAAGAGAAACAAGATAAGACGGAACCTTCAAATATTTGGAGGGTTGTTCTAATGGTTATCACAGAAGATTTCAGGACATTCCAATGAGGAGAGAATGAGGAAAAATGGCAGGTAAAATCTGCTGTTTCTTTTTCTCAGAACAGGAAAAAAGAAAATTAGAATTTTCTAAGGAAGAAGGGGCTTGATAGTGTAAACCAATCCTGTTTGTTAGAAGTATTTGAACTGAACTGTGGTTTGAATTTACATAAACACTGGAAGCTGAGGCCAGATGGCCTCTAAAGAATTTTCTCATACTCTCATTCTCTGACTTTAGAATGCCTATAAACAACAACAGCCAATCAAACTTCATAAGAAAATAATAATAGTTAATACACGGTGTATTGTTATACTCAAAGTAGTTACTCAGAGTACAAGAGGAGACCAGAAAGATTGTTACAAAGAAGAAACAGATAAGTGACACAAAATTTTCTTTTCAAAAGACTAATATAAACTAGTAGTATAAATAAAACAAATATGTATATTACATATATATATAATATATATATATAATATATATAAATACTTTTGAAACAACAGAATAGATAAATCTGGAAGTATTTTAATTTCTCCCTACTTATTTATCCAGCAAAATAGAAGATAAATAGGAAAATATAAATATATAAAAGATATTGTATATAATATAAACATATGCATTCTGTATATGTAATGTGTTTCTTGTATGAAAGAAAACATGCTATATTTAAGGTTTATGTGCCTCATTTCACTAAATATTATGTTCTCAAATTACATCCATCATTCAAGTTTCCCTGAATCAAATTAAAAGTGCTAGAAATGAAATAACATTAGTTAATGGCAGAACTCCTTAAATAACAGCAACAAAGAGGTCAAAACTCATCATTATTCCCTATGACCTCCACATATCCCTTTTGCCCTGCATTCTGGTATGAGACTTTGGCCCTGCAGACA
Source organism: Petromus typicus (assembly GCA_004026965.1). Classification (NCBI taxonomy): domain Eukaryota; kingdom Metazoa; phylum Chordata; class Mammalia; order Rodentia; family Petromuridae; genus Petromus; species Petromus typicus. The sequence continues at coordinate 110,936 of PVIR01000698.1, read as the reverse complement.
CCATTTTTCCTTTTCCAGTCAGCTTAATGTTGGGTTCTGCTCACAAAGGTCACTGTAGAGACTGGAAGGCTGTAGAGAGGAGCGACTTATCCTCACAGGGTAGTTTTCCACACCCTGGGGAACAAATGGTTAGAGGGTTGTCTTTCACCTCTGTTACAGCAATTCTCCAATTTCTGCTACAGGGAATGACCACCACTCACTCTTCCACCACGCATTAACAGGGAAGTTTCCTGTAGGAGATACCATCCTTGTGAAAGATTCTATCTTGTCTTCAGGCACCTTCTCTTTCTCTGTTCCTTAACTCCTAGAGGGAGATTCATTTTACGGTTGCTGTGTTTCTTAGCCTTTTTTTTTTTAAGAAGTTAACTAAGCTAGTTATTGAGTTGATAATTTAACTTTTCCTGCTCAAATTTCTCTTGCAGTTCTTAAAAAGCTTGACAACAAACTAAAATAAAAATTCAAAAACATTTTATAAGCTCTTATTTTCAATTTCTCCTAAAATGCTTTCTCAAGTAGAATGCGACTCTCTTTATCCTGATTTTGTGCTTCTTTCGGGATGGTGAGTTGATGGATGTTTTAAACCTGTTCTGCTGGATGTTGGTCTAGTCCTGACAGAAGTGCTTGACAAGTATCCTATAAATTCATCCTCTTAACTACAGTTTGCCTGACTGGAGTCCCAAAGGATCACTTAGAAATATTTCAAGCCCTCATTTGTGGAAGGCAGAAGGTTGATGTGTTAATCAGTCATGTAAAATCTCATGATAAAAAAAGAAATTAACATGTCATACCACCTTCTTTGGTACCAGATCTAACTTTGTCCAGTGTCTGTGAAAGAAAGGATTAAAAAAATCAGGGGCTATTATAGGTCTACATATCAATAACACATTGTGCATTTGGCATAAAAATATTGTGTTAGTCATGTCTGTTTGAGTAGAATTCTGTACAGGGTATAAATGTGCAATCACCTCTATAGATATCAATACATACTACATGCTTAGGCCTGACCAAATTATACAAAAGAAGATGATATCTGCCAAAAATAAATGATGTGATAGAAGAGATAAAAACATAAGATAGATATTCCTTGTCTCTTCTCTTCCCTTACTGTGAAAGAAGACATTTTAGCTGATCAACTCCACTTTTTGATGTTGATTCTCAGTGATGGTGCCAGTAGATATGCCAGATAATAGATTTCAAGAAAATGGATTACTAAAGTGATTTTGTTCTGTTACAAAAAGAAGTGTGAAGAGAAAAAACAAAATGAAAGGCCCTGGTGTTATTAACAGAGGAAAGAAAGAAGTGAGAAGAGAGAAGAGAGAAGTGAGGGGCAGTATATAAAAACCAAGGGACATACAAGAGTAGTGGGTTTATGAAGAAGGGGCAGAGCAGGATGAGATTGAAATAAAGGTGGAAATATGGAGGAAGATAGGCAAATAAAACTATGTTTTCTCATGAGATACCTGCTTAATGTCCACTTGAATGACTTCAATTCATGTTAGTAGTGTTTTCCTTTGCTTTTCATAACTTCTGTTTAATAGTATATCATGTGGGATATATACTTATTTTGGACAAAATAGCAGAGAAGCAAGTCTCATGAAGATCTAGTTACATTTAAGTCCCAAAAGAAAGAGATCAAACATTTTCAGACTACAGTACCCATTTAGCTAACAGGATTTCATTGTGTATCAGTTTCTAATTTTTTGTTTGTTTGTTTGTTTTAATTTCAGCTCAGGGCAAACTCAAAGGTAGAACATTTGCCAAACATGAACAATGTTCTGGGTTCAATTCCTGGCAATGGAAAAATAAAAATGCAATTTGAGAAAGTAGTGAGTAACCACTCTTCTTTGCAGTTATATGTGTGTGCCCCCTTGTTTCTCTCCCAGAGACTATATAATTCATATGTATCTTTTACAGTCCAAGAAAAGGTGAGAAAGCAATGATATGCACAACAACTGGACCTCTTTAGGATATTAGTTGGTCACGAAGTATATTATTACATAGAGCTATGGAAAATTGCAATTATAGTAATTGTTGACATTATTTACATAGTCAAGACTTCACTCTTAAATCCAGTGAATACTGAAATTAAGAGGAAATATAATAAACACACATGGGTATACATTTCTTATTCCATAGTGCCACTTTCTTACTTTGGATTTTTGTTTGTTTTTGACAGGGTCTCACTCTGTAGTTCAGGCTGGTCTCAAACACATCATAATCCTCCTACCTCAGCTTTTCAAGGACTGAGATTACAAGTATATACCACTATGCTCATTTCCTTTTTTAAAAATATCTTGAAGAAATTAAATATATAATACCTAGTGGAGAGTTACGGGTCCAATGACACATAATTCTGCCAGATGTCCAATGGGTAAGAATGATCTAAAGTGGCCAGCAGAATTGAGGAGCCCTCAAAGTCACTAACAGAGCTCCATTTCATGTATCCATGCAGCTGGACAGGACCTTTGAAATACTTCGCCTCTTCTCATAAATGCTGCTTCCCCTGAATTTTTTGAGTTCCACTTCAAGAAATGGAGAAGTGATTATTAGTGCAACTTTATAACTGATAACAATAAGGAACTCTGGATGATTATATCTTTTGTAATTACCAGGCCTCCGGCTAAGGTGAAGTGAGAGAGGTTCTTACCTCAGGCACAAAGAATTCAATAATCAAGATAAATAGAATCCAAATGTAGTATTTAAAAAAATAAAATAGTGTAAAACATTTATGATGAATGAAATATAAAAATTTTAGATGAAAAACAGAATCAGTACTGTTGATCTTTTTTATATCTGTTGTTAGCATGACTTATTACAACATGGCATACTATTACTAAGCTGTATTTAATAATTTGATATTTTTCTTATTAGGGATTTTTGGATTAACTTTGTGATTGAGGATTGAAATTAGGGAAACTCTTTGAATTCTGTGAAAGAGGAAGCTGCCCAGAGAGTAACCTGGAGAACCAATATAAACATGAGTGAAGATCATCTCTCCTTCCAAATTAACCAGGATCAAAAATGTGCATGTGAATATTATTGTCTGAGTAGCACTGAACACTCCCCAGGTACCAGTGTTCAGTCTCAGTTTCATCTTCAGCACTTTGCTTGGCTTTTGGTGCTTGGTCTAATTTACAGCAGCTCCAGTCTGGAGCACAAAGAACAACTGGCCAATGTGAACCAAAAATGCAACAAAAGGAGTAATTATCACGGGAGCCACCTAGGACATGACTGATCTTTCATATCATCTGAATGCGCATCTACAGTTGGGTACTGGATTCTGTGTTTCCTCAGTGATCTCCACCAGAGCACCTTCAAGGAAAGACTTGCTATCCAATGATGTGAGAGGTGCAGTCGCCCTCGATCTAGGATAGACTTAGTCACCTTCTTGAGATCACATTCTGGCAGCCTACATCTGTATTCGAGTTCCCAACACTCTGGCCTAAAGCAGGAACAAAACAGCCAAATCTCTGGAGAGCAATGTTTCCTTCCTAGCTCCTGCTAGATTGGTCAAAGACTTGCAGGCTCACATCAAATTCAACTTCTTCCTCAGCCAAGTCCTGCTTTCTCCCTCTTTCACATCTTGTCCTTTAAATCCCCCCACTGAAGTATCTATTTTCTGAACACCCAACCTGAGACAAGGAAGTGAACCTGCTAATACTTTGGTCTAGAACAACAAAAAACTATGCAAAAGGAGATGAGTGCCCAATTCTATTTGCAGTTCAGCTTTTTAAGCATGCTCAATATAGATATTAATTATACATACAGTTTTGGATTCAGACTTTTCAATTTACATTACTTAACACACAATTCCTTGTAATAACTTTGTTCATATACACTATCTTTTGCAACGCTTTTGCAGTATTCCACAGTGGATTTCCAAATCTATGATCTGAAGTTGTTTTCCTTTTTTTTTCCATTTCTTAAAATAGTGTTGTTATAAATATTTTTATGCAGATTGCTTTCTTTCTTTTTAGATTAATTTCTTTGAAAAAATATTTTCTTGGAGGTGGACCAGAGTGGGCTAATATCAGCAGTGGGATCAGTGAAAAGAGAGGGAAGAAAAGAGAAAAGAATAGGCATCATATAACCATCAATGTTTCCTTTTTCATATACAAAGGATGTACACAAACGAGAGTCTATAAAGCTGAAACAACCTGAAGTTCCCTCCAGTTCTCGCTAACCTCACCCCTCCCTACAAAACTTCTTGATGATCCCCCTTTCCACTGCTCTGCTCTGTGACTGTGGACAGTGTATCCAAAATCCATTTCCTAGACTATTAATTCACCCATGTTCACCAGGAAGGTACAAAGTTCAAAGGATAAACATGCTTAAGAAATGGCACAATTAAATTCTCTCCTTGATAATTAGTGATATAGAAGGCTGAGTCTGGAAAATTCTTGCAGCAAAGAAACTTGTTAAAATTCTTTAATCTGCCTAATAATATTTATATTCTAAAGAAAATACTCTGTTAAACAATTGTGTAAAATGTGATAAAAAAAAAACTTTTGAAAAAAATATTACACACATACTGCTTACTCAAGATGGAGCTGCCTGGAGAAGCCCAATTATGCTCTGCATTACTATCCCCTCCAGCACCTACCACCCATCCAGCAAACAGTGGATGTTTCACAGAGGATTAGGAAATCACATTAAACACCTGTTAAAAATCACTCTGTTCTTTGCTCTGAATTTATATAATATAGTTTTTTAAAAAGGTAACACCTGAGGGAAGTACAGGGGAAACAGCATAGAATTTCTGCTGAATTATTTTTCTTGTACATAAGAAGTTACCATGTGAGAACAAGAGAGCTCAGCAGATGTACAGAACCATTATCTCTTCACATGGCAATATGTTCTTCCTTTCAAAAATTCAAGCAAGTTTGGAACATTAAATAATACAAACAGGCGGAAAGGCAAAAAAGGGAAAATAAAACTGATTGGCACAAGAGAAGGGAACAGACACCAGGGAGGTTAGATAAGCAAGCTTCACCCTGGGTAGTGACCACTGCTGCTCACCACTTCCCAAAGCCTGCGAACATGCACTAATTCTGATAGCCGGCAGGATCCATGGACATTCCCTGTGTGCATCCATGTGCGTGTGCATCCTACATGGAGAGCCAACGACGTTTTTCACAACTTGTCATTTCAGTCCTGTTTCTCAAAGGCTCATGGATCTACTCCACGATTCACATAATCCATGTATCTAGAAACAGGTGTTTTTATATGTACATTTGGTGATAAATATTAACGATAAAGATGAGAGCTCTAAAACAGTCTACTTATATCATTCCCACTTGGCTTTGCCACCACTACTTACTGTCTTATAGATTGGGCTCTACAGAATTCTCTTTCCATCTTGAAATTTCAAATGTGATTTTCCTTGGAATCTTTAGATATTTATAAAATTATTAGCCAAGAAAATTTTGTACAAATCAAAATTAATTCCTAATCATACAGTTGAGGAAATTTAGAGTTGGAGTTGAAAATACATGCACAAATTCAGAGAGTTAGTGTCATATAAATTTATATGGAAATAACTATCTCTTGATTCCTAATACAAATTTTTCACTGCAATATTCTAAAAGACTTCAGAAATATGGATAAATAATTGGCATTATGGTTAAAATGTCCTGATTTTGAGAACAGGAAGACAAAAATAACAAACAGCAAATTTTTACCCTTTCTTTTTTGGTGTTTTGTGGTACCAAGGATTGAACTCAAGGCCTTATTCTTGCTCTAGGCCAGTGCTCTACCACTTAGCTACCTCCCCAGATTTCTTAGCTTTAGTTAGTTTAGACATTAGTAAAGGATAATATTCTCTGTGATATAATATTTTAAGTGCCAGAGAATATGGAAAAGGCCAAAAAACTCATTATTATATATGAAAGTAAAGTGTATTTTATCACCATATCTCTCAAAAATGCAAACAAATGTTCATCAGATTCAAGGTGAGACTCATATAAACTATAAAGAGGTATCATTACTATCTTTTTGGAGGATCAAGTAGATGTACTTTGTCCTGTTCTTACTAGAGCAACTAAAGTCCTAGCCATTACATAAAATAAAAGCATAAGAAGAGTCTGAAAGGTGGAATGAAGAAAACAGACAAACTAGGGGACTCAGAACTCAAGAAAATGCAGTGTGGTAGATTCTTTGGACTTTCAGCAATCTGAAAGTGTTAATGGATAGAAAGACAAAACAACAACAACAAAAAGTCCTTAGGAAACCTGCTGTCACTTGCTGGTGGGCCAGGAAAGATGCAGTCTATCAAGAGAGGAAGCTCTGACAATAACCACTCTGGTCTAGCCACACACCATATAAAATCCACTCCATCATCCCTACAAGTGAAGGCAGAATGGAGAGTTTAGTTTCTGGACCCTCGCTAAGCTGTAAGACACCACAAGCCCCACTCTGGAGGGTATCTGAGAAAGCAGACTGGAAAGCTGCAACTCATCCCTAACTGGTGGCAATGAGGACATTGTTCCATGGTGTCAGGGAAGCCCATGGAAGATGTTGTTGGAACTCAAATCTTCACTCTCACCCAGTGGTAAAAGACATAATTTTCCTTCTCGTGGGGGTGTGGGGTGTGTCAGAGCACACATTGTAGAAAGTAAGGCCTTGAACTGTCTTTTTGTGGCAATGTGGCCAACCTGGAACCTGTGTAGGTTCTCTGGGAAGCAGCACAGAGATACCCTTCCTCTCCCTTCTCTCCCTCCACTCCCTCCTCTCCTCATCATGTCAAGCTGAGTCTGGACAAAGTGCAAAAGCATTTTAAAGGATGAAGGATAGAGTTCTCAACAAATGGTACTGGAGTAACTTGTTGGACATAGGCAAAATAATACAAACCTCTTTTTTAGTAGACCTTTTTTTGTAGTAGCTGAACCTGAAACATTACTCAACCTCACATCTTTTACAAAGATTAAATTGAAATAAACCAGACATAACAATAAAATGTAAAACTATGAAACTCTTAGTAGCTAACATAGGAGAAAATCTTCGAGATCTAGAATGTGATGAAGAGTTTATAGATATGATGCTAAAAACATTTTTAAAAAACCCAATAAATTTACCTTCTTAAATTTAAAATCTTGATCTATGAAACATACAAGAATGAAAAGATAAGATACAGAGTGGCAGGGAATATTTGCCAACAGACAAGGTCATACAAATTTCTTCTTACTTCTCGGGAATGCCTTCATCTAAATAGCCTATAAATGAATAGTAAAAATTAACTAATCCAATTAGAAAATGGGGAAAAAAGAAAAATATAAGGATGTGAGGATATGAATGGCAATATCAGGATAAATGAATGGCAAGTAAGCAAATGAAAAGATATTCAGTATCACTAACTACTAGGGGAATGAAAATTAAGACCAGGGTGAGGTATCACTATATACTTCTCAGTATATTAAATATTTCACTAAACTGATAGAACCAAATACTAATGGGAATACAAAAAATACTTGATCTCTTACAAGTTGCTGATGAGAATAGGTGGTCATGGCAGAAAGCAGATGGGCTGTTTCTTAAGATAAGTGAACAAATACAGTAAAAAGCAAGAATTGCACTCCTGGGCATTTATCACAGAGAAATGAAACATGATTAGCACCTTTTTTTGTAGTAGCTGAACCCTGAAACATTACTCAGCTATAAAAAGGATTGAGTAATTGATACACTCAATGACTTGGCTGGATCACCAGGACATATGACATGTCCAAAACATCTCCAAAGAACACTAATATGATGAGTCCACTTATATGATGCTCTTTATAATAGTTATGTTCCAGAGACAGAAAAGTAATTACTGGTCTCCAGGGGTTAGGGATAATGTTGCTTAAATTTATTTTTTTTCATTTTTATTTCACTGATGTATTTTGCAGTTTGTGCAGTTTATAGTCATCTTGGGGAGTAGTTACATGCATGTACCACAGCTGTTTTCATTCTCTGTGTTGACTGCACTGGTGATTACGAGGATCTACACTCATGATAAGATAACAGATACAAACACATCCACTGTCTAATGTTTGTCTTTGGTATAATTATGTAAGAGAGGCCATCAGATGAAAGTGACAAAAGGACACACAGATCCTGTTTTATTACTTTCGACTTTCTGTGAATCACTAATTTCTTAAAAATAAAAATTATGTTTTGTTTTGTTTTTAAATTTCTCTTTCAAGGCATTCCTGGAGGCAAGAAATTTGTATGACTGCCAGTCAGAAGAAATCAAAATGTAACACAAAAGATGTACTGCTGCTAGTAAGGGATAATGCCAAACATATGGATTTTTGTGGCAAAGTATCAGTTTTTCCCAATATGGTCCCAAGAAGACTTAATAATTTTCAACATCTAACTGCATGTTAGTACTAAGCTGAGAGCTATTGCAATAGTGAGGTTATGCTAAGGCCAGCAATAATAGAACAATATTCATAATGTAGGTGGATTAATGTATTTATTTACTCCTCAGTCTGTTATTTATTTGTTTAAACAATTTACCTATTTGCTCAGTCTTTAACTACACTGGATATTTCTCTCTCTCTCCTTCTACTCCCCTATGGTCTTCTGTCCTTGGCTCCCAGGCTTAGGACTGGGCGCATATTTGTGTAGCTCCTTACGCTCTTCCCTGGCCCGCATTCCTCTTCTCCCCTCTTCTAAAACATTGGTAAAGTTTATAGTATATGATAAATACTTACATCATGGAGAACTGGCACATACACTTATCTCACTGTGATCCTTTTCACTCCCATCATCTCCCCATCTCCATCTCTGCAGTCATTGCCCAGTCAGATAAAAAAGCTGTGGTTCTTCTACAGAATGGAGTACTACTCTGCCATAAAAAATGACAAGTTTGAATCATTTCTACTTAAATGGACATACCTTGAGGATATCCTCATAAGTGAAATAAATAGGTCACAGATAGATACATATCGCATCTTTTCTCTGGTATGAGAAAATGAAGATGTAAATGAGTCCTAGCATTGTATG